>JAWPHD010006163.1:0-149626 GCA_037043455.1 Cyrtodaria siliqua | reverse complement strand
TGACGGCTATATAATTATGAAATAAAGAAATGTGTTTGGTATAAAGCGAGTTTGTTTGTGATTGTTTTATTGACGAGAGAAATCAGCGGAAATGTATTGTATCCTACGATTAGACATATAACGTATCTATGTTTATGGATTGGTTAATGATTTTGTTTTTTGTTACTCAATTATTCGTATGAATGAAAACGAAGTTTGGGGTTATTATCGAATAATTAGTATTTTTCAATAAAATTTAAACGAAGTATTGGGACCAACATGTCTCTGTCAAGTTGGTTAGGGTTGAAAATGCATCCAAATCTCACTCCGGTCAAAGACGTAAAGCTGATGAAAATCTCCCTGTTTTGAAAAACTTCTCCCTGTTTTGACTGGAGGGAGAAGTCACTTCTCCCTATTTTTGGAGTCTGGCTTGACCCCTGACCAATGTTTGGGTTGATCTTATCAATGCAGTTTGTAAGACACTGAGCTAAATGCAGATGGGTCATTGACTAAAACAGGATAAAAGGAATGTTGACAAATTTTAATTAAGGTTTATTATTGAGAAAAATAAATGGAAATATTATGCTCCCTAGTTAGCAGATGATTTCCTTTTCGATTAATTTGTGGAGGCTAGAATATGACATGCCCTGTAGGTGTCAGACCAGTCAGGAAGTATTTCCGGGTCGTAGGGTGCTGAAATAGTTCCTTGAAAGAATCCAAAGTTTCTAGTTTGCATGTGTTTTTCCCAAGATTAGTTTCTACTTCATTGTTAAATCTAACCTGAGGTTAAAGTAGTATGTCTGTTGTCATGAATAGTAAGTATTTTACTGTGTTTGTTAGGATTATTTCTTTGGAGAGTATGAGCACAGAGGTTAGGTAGAGATGTGGTTTTGACAGATGTTTATTTCAAAATACGCATAGCGTGAATGAATGACGCGAAATGTTGAAAAACTGAATCGGTGTTTTATTCCAGATATGGGACAGTTTGCTAGCCAAATGTGTTTTTAATACACAGAATAAAAGTGTATTTAAGAGAACGAATGTTGTGGAACTTGTGACTGATCTCCAAATATAGCCTATATTGCATTGTGTTCAATGGGCTGATTTTCACAGGTCTGACACCTAGATGGACAAAAAGCATTTTTCTTATTAATGGCCAAATCCAGTTAATTTTTCCTGTGAAAGCTTGCAGCTGAGTGAGAAAAAAAAAGCTGATGTTAAATTTTTGAATTTTACAACAGAACATGTTTTTTTGCAATTGAAATAGAATGTGTTTTAGGGTGGAATTTGGGGGTCCTAGTGATTTGGAGTGGCCCTAAAGCACTTTTAGTAGGCTCCCAAGTGTCTTTAAGTGGATTAGTGGTAAAAGGTAATAGATCTGTCACAATTACTACAATAAATGACAATTTTATTATTTTAAGGTACTGTATGAGGCTAAAATCTGAAAATGTATCGGTACTGACATTTTGACATGACGTGACTCTAGGAGGAGTCTTACTTTGTATCGAAAGCCTGAGAACCTGTAAATTTTGTACGCGATGATGGGTTTTACAATCTGAAACTGAAATATACAGAAATTTGTGGAATTCAGCATTTATTTTAGTTTTTTGCTAAACATGGTGTAAATCCCGCCCATTTTTCTTCATTAATTCAGATGAAATCACTATGCAATGGCATACAATTGTAATTTAACACATTAATTTGGTATTTTGTTAGAGATAATAGTATAATCCACTGAAATATATACTATTCTGGTGTGTGATTCTGTTTGTCTTGCTGTTGCCCAAGACTTGAATGTATTAGTTGCCTTTAAAACTGCTACAGGCATATGGAGTAGGCTTAGCTTTTGTGTCATTACTTCAATTTTGTCTATTTTTTCTGGCATTTTATAGCCAAACTGTATGTTTTATTGGACATTGTGCATGTAAATATGCTCCAAAGCAGCCTTATGGTCTATCTATTTTGTGCCTCAAATTGTTGTAATTTAACAGAATGTCTGTTTCTCCAAGAAAAATTAAGAAATTTCATGCATGAGTGATTTTGATATCTACACCTCACATTATGTGTATATTTTAGTTTGGTATATAGAAGGCAATGTTTGAAAACTTTACTTGATGGAAATATACCAAACGGTTAATTTATTTTGGCATTTTTTCTAGTTTTGTATAACACGTCTTAAAATCCTTGATTTCTATTAGCCGAATGGTTCTTTGCATGCAGGAATTGAACCGAAAAAATAATAGGTCCTTGCAAAAGCATCTGATTTTCCATTCGGTCAACCTTACTGGTCAGTTAGATGTATTCGATAACTATATTTGACAAATGTCGTGACTCATTTAGGTGTCAGACCAGTCAGGAAGTACTTCCGGGTCGTAGGGTGCTGAAATAGTTCCTTGAAAGAATCCAAAGTTTCTAGTTTGCATGTGTTTTTCCCAAGATTAGTTTCTATTTCATTGTTAAATCTAACCTGAGGTTAAAGAAGTATGTCTGTTGTCATGAATAGTTAGTATTTTACTGTGTTTGTCAGGATTATTTCTTTGGAGAGTATGAGTACAGAGGTTAGGTAGAGATGTGGTTTTAACAGATGTTTATTTCAAAATACGAATAGTGTGAATGAATGACGCGAAATATTGAAAAACTGAATCGGTGTTGGGACCGTTTGCTAGCCAAATGTGTTTAATACACAGAATAAAAGTGTATTTAAGCGAACGAATGTTGTGGAACTAATGTGACTGATCTCCAAATATAGCCTATATTGCATTCTGTTCAATGGGCTGATTTTCACCGGTCTGACACCTGTAGTAATTTATAACTGATACAAAGCCAGTATGGAAATGGTGAATCGACTGTATAAACAAAGAAGACATGTTTGTTAATATGTCGGATCACCTAGGTGATTGATGAGCAAACTGTAATAGCTGCAATTGTGTAAATTATTATTGGATAAAAATATATTGATAAAGGCTTAGCACCTTGGGCAAACAACAGGAGGACCTGTCGTAACAACAGGTCTAAAACTTTCCAGTGGCAATTTTTTCCCTCCTTTATCAACAAGAGGCCCAAGAAGGAGTGGTGATGGGATGTGAATCAGACATAACTGGTTTTCAAACTTTCCAGATTAATATCTTCAAGAAATTTGGTTTGAAAAGATCGAATGACACATGAAGGGACTAAGTTCAGCATTTTATAGAATATATAACAAGAAATGTCACCAATAAATGACAAATGCCCCCAATGGTTTTGACTCATTTGACCTTTGACCTCCAAGTGTGGCCTAGACATTTCCGGTACGAACCCGATTCTTGCACATGACACATCTTCTCATTGTGGTTAACATTTGTGTGCAGTTTTATGTAAATCCCTTTAGTTTTTTCAAAGTTATGGCTGAGACATGATTGTTTCGGATGGAATTGTTTCGGCCAGAAGGACGAATGAACGGACAGAGCGTTTACTATATGCCTCCCTTCGGGGGAATAAAATAAGAGGTCAATGACCTTAAAGCTCTACTGATAGGTTTTGATAGCTAGATCAGCATTTCTGTGGAGTTCCACGAAAATCTGTCAAGTAGTTTCAGAGGAGTAGTCGCTAGAAGTTTTTACTATATAACTCTATGTTAACAAGATAGCCGCTGGCAGCCATGTTTAATGTTGAATTAAAAGAATGTTGAACAAGGACCAACATCATGTCATGCTGATCATTTCAGAAAAAGTCCCATATCAATATCACTTATAGAACTTTTTCAAGAAGTAGTTGCTACAAATTATCTATTTTTAGCCGTCTTGCATTCCTGGCCGACCTGAAATTTTGCTAGGATCAACAAGACATCAAGAGCAACATTTCTGTTAAGTTTCATGAAAATCCTTCTAGTAGTTTCAGAGGCGTAATCGCTACAAGTATTTACTATATAACTCTATGTAAACAAAGATGGCCAATGGCAGCCATGTTTAATGACGAATCAAAATAATTTTCAACACAGACCAACGTCATGTCATGCTGATCATTTTCGAAAAAGTCCCATATAAATATCACTTATAGTTTTCAAGAAGTAGTCGCTACAAATTTGATTTTTAAAAATCTATTTCTAGCCGTGGTGGCCATCTTGAATTTCACGCTGTCCTGAAATGTTGCTAGAATCATCTAGACATCAAGAGCAACATTCCTCTGAAGTTTTATGAAAATCCGTCAAGTACTTTCAGAGAAGTAGTCGCTACAAGATTTTACTATATATATCTATGTAATCAAAGATGGTAGCTTGCAGACATGTTTAATGTCGAATCAAAATGATTTTCGAAAAGGACCAACATCATGTCATGCTCATCATTTAAGAAAAAGTTCCATGTCAATATCACTTACCGTATTTGTCGGGGTATAGCGCGCACTTTTTTACCCCATATTCTGTGGCTAAAGTTGGGGTGCGCGGTTTAAGCAACAAGTAATGATTCACTTTTTTTTTTCCAGCCAAGACGAGAAGTTTTGTGGTTTTCAAAAAGTCGCAAGTCCGGCCGTTTACTACAGAGATTGAATCGAACAAAAGTTGGCTTGTTTCTATTGTTTCAATAAAATGCGTTGTATGCTATATGCTTATTATCAATAAAAATAATAAAATCAAACTTTACCATGTTTTATGTTGATTATTGTTGAGAAAATACCATTGAAATGTTGAAAAATACAATTGTTTACATAAATCGGCATTTTGAAATGAAAACGAGGCTGGGGTTTCCCGAACGCGCAGACTGGTTTAGTGCATATTTTATTAATAGAATACAATAGAATTGTATGTATACTAATTATTTCTAATAAACAACGACCCCCTTACTTATTTGTTAAAGTTGATTTCTGAATTCCGACAATGTAGAATCATGATTATTCCTAAATGGGTTCAAGGGTTCATTTGACTGGGAAAACATGTTAAGTGTGAAGTGTTTGGTTTTTGTTAACTGACCGCAAACAATGATAACTAATTATTAAACAAACATGTGACACTCGACCGGGATAGACGTCTTTTGTCTACAGTACCGGTCTACTGGTGTGAATTTAATTTTTACTTCTATTTTTAACTAGGGAACTTTAAATATCTACGAGTAGGGTTTAGTGTTTGGGGTTTAGGTTTACAGCAGTCTTATACTCTATACGTTTGCTTTCTTATTATTATCAGGGTGCAAACAGCTTAGACTGCTTGCATTTGTTTTTTTGTCCAAATCACGAAAGTCTATTTTTAGAATCTATTTTTATCCAGAGGCGAGTGTACAGTTTCGGGAATATCCATACTACACAATTATTTTCGTTTTTGATAAGATTTGTCTAATAAAAGACTCTTACATCTAATAAAAGAAAAGTTACGCATTAGTTTAGTTATCTAATGCACATATAAAACTCTGAGAGCAACATTTACATTGAAACTTCTTGAATTTTTACTTAGAACATTGTTAGTGATAGAGGATTTTCGAAATTATTCACTGAGTTTATATAGAAACGTACTACATACGTTTCATTTCGTTTCCGGTTTAGGTTTTCTAAGCAAACATATATAAAACTTTAAGGGTTAGCAGAACAAAACGGTCCTTTTCAGGGCCAGCACATATTTATTCGAAATAATAATCTGTTTTAATTGTCAATCCAAATTATTAAATATAATATGATCGTAATAAAAGTTGAACACGGGCGTGGGTTTTTTATTTTATTGAAACTTGAGTAAACAACAAAAGTACACTCGACAGTACAAGTTTATTTACACTTGAGTAAAAAAATGCAGCTTCGTTTTAGCAAATCAAAATTCGTTTTACATTTCCTCTTTGGTCAATGCTTCAAAATGGCGCTCTGCTGTCCTGAAATTGAAAACACATGTTTTTAATGCGCGGTTTACGCTACAATACATAACAAAAAGTTTTTTTCCAAGGATTTCAGGCCCAAAGTCGGGGTGCGCGTTATATGCGCATGCGCGCTATACGCCGACAAATACGGTATAATTTTCCAGAAGTAGTCGCTACAAACTTATTTTTTAAAAATCTATTTTTGTTCCGTATTTATCATATTTTATTCTTTGGTGAGTTTTATTCATGGGCTAGTGGTAATACAGATGTATTCAATAGCATGGATCAAGATTGCTTAAAATTGCTAAATATAGATTTCATTCATACAAATATGTATGATTTTGTCCGAAAACAGACCGGGAATCTATTGAATTTGATTTGCTTCTATTGTTCAACGGCACAATATTTTCGTGAAAGGACAAGATATGATAAGGGGGTATATATTCAAAATACAAAAAGTAATATTTACATCTAATCTGTTGTGCATGTTGAAGTAAATTGATCATATTCTATCTTCAAAAATTATTTTTTATTTATTTTATTTATCTAGAAACAGGGTCTCAAAAATGGCATTTTTGGTAATTTTATTATATTTTGTAGATTTTGGACCTTTCTGGTAAAGATTTTGATCCTAAAAATATAGAGCGCACCTCCGAGCACACACAATATTTTGGCTATGATGCATCAAGTAACTGAAGTACCTATGGAGTAACTGTTTCAACAAAAAATCAGCTGTGCTCGACCAAAAACTGATTGAAAACTGCTGAAAATGAACAACAATTTCATTTTTTGAAAGGAAATACCTTGTTTTTGAGGCTCTTAAACTCATTTAGAGCCTTCAAACGTACTTGTAATGAGTTTTAATAATGATTCGGTTCATTTGTAGCTAAACTAGATATTTAAACCTTGTGCATTAAAACTTTCAATATTGGGGGCCAATTTTGCCCCTTATCATACCTAATCCTTTACAGTCTTATTGCGTGATGTCAATATCGATCTGTGCTATTGAAATATAGTGACTGTTTAGGCTGGGACAGCATGATGTCTTTAAAGACCTATCTGTAGTGATGGGCAATCGGTTGAAATTTACAACCAATCATCAGTTATAATCTGTTGGATGTAACCAATCAATCATCGGTTATAATCGGTTATAATCGGTTAGTCAATAAAAGTATAACGTGAATGTTAATCTGTGTTGCAGTCCTTGAACTTAGAATAAATTCTGATTAAGTATTCTTTCCTGTCTTGTTTCTTATGCTGTTTTTTATATTTCATTATAATCAGCAAAATTAATTGTAATTGATACAAATGTATTTGTTTGTGTTTATGCTCATTTTCACAAGTGTTATTCGTAGTTGTTGTCTCCTGGATAATCAGGTTTATTTCTATTTTTAACATTAGGCCAAAAAAAACTAGAAATTGTTATTGTCCATGGGACAAAAACGTATGGCTCCCCCACTCGCCCGAACAGACATAATAGATGACTCTAGCTCCAACCGTTATCTATTGATCTGAGATCGTTTTGATATTCAATATCCCTGTGACTGTATCTACTATCTGTATCAGTAAGGCCACATAAAAAAATATGTGTGGTTCAGGTAACCCGACCGATTTATTTTAAGGGGCCGACCCTAAAACTTTTTATGCAAAAATTAAAAAAAAAAATAATTAAAAAAAAAAATAATTAAAAAATGTAAAAAAAAATCAAAATTAAAAAAAAATAAAATCAAAGGACTGAAGGTTCTGAGAGTCGCCAAGATTGAACAGTATCTATCTTCTTGATGAGGTTAAAGGTTTTTAAATATTGAGAAAGTAAGACTTTAGAAAAAAAAAGTATATATATATATTATTTTTTTTACCCCACCCACACCACCAAATATTGGCCGCGATTTTTCAAAAACTGCCGTGCAAAAGACGGCTGCACAGTTGGCCGCCTAATAACTTCCCCTCTGGAAAATAACCGATAGTATGAATCAAATTGAGTACAATGTACAATAGGACGAATCTAATTGAGTACAAAGTACAAATTTTCGTAGGAGTTGTCGTTCTTGAATTCATTCCATTTTTAGAAGCAACAACGCCTTGATAAATCTGCTAACATACCAAAAAAAGGAAATTCGAAAAATCGAGCCGTGAGGTATCACATGTATGCAATAACTACAATATTTACGAACATTTAGTTCCCAATTTGTTATATGGGTCACACGTCATGAGCGGCACATCCGGGTAACTCCATTCATGAAATATATCATACTGACGTCATTTCGATCGAAATATATATATATATGCGTGCATTATTGCGCATAGTATTTCAGTTCCTTTTTCAAAAAAGACACGTATATACTGTATACACTGACAATTATTCACAATCAGTAGTTATATTATTCGGTATATATAACGTTCATGTCAGTCACCTTATGAAATTAAGTTATACTTGATGCAGTTAAAGGAACTACATTCTCGAAGTGCGTAAAGCACCCAATCCGATTTTTGGTGATTTTTTTTGGTGTATTAATGCGCATAATGTTTCAGTAAACCTACAAAAAAGACATGTTTATACTGTATACAATTACAATTATTTCATTATTTCACAATCAGTAGTTATATTACTCGGTATACATAACGTTCATGTCAGTCACCTTATCAAATTAAGTTGTATTTGAAGCAGTTAAAGGGGACTACATTGCTTACAACGGTAAAGCGTCTCACCCGTTATTAAAAAAATCCCTATTCAGAAATTGCACTATATACGCGATTCCAAAGAGTCAGCCATGCTAACGCATGGCGACTCAAAAAAAAACAAAAAAAAATAATCATAAAAAAAAAATAAAAAAAAATTGTTGATAAATCGAACTCAAGGTACAGTAATTTAACATATTAAATTCATTATCAGAATTGAATTCATCACTGAGAGAAAAAAAAAAATCCTATTTTTGCCAGTGTTACCTGAACCATACATATTATTTTGTTTGGCCTAATATCTACTGGTCATGACCAACCATCCTTCCAAGTCTGAGGACCCTAGGTCCAACCATTCTCTAGTTATTGATCGGACATTGTCCAGTTATTGATCGGGGATCATTTTGATAGTCAAGGTCACCACGACCTTGACCTTTGACATTGTGACCCCAAAATCAAAAGGGGTCATCTACTGGTCATGACTAACCACCCTTCCAGGTTTGAGGACCCTAGGTCCAACCATTGTGTAGTTATTGATCCGACATCGTTTTGATAGTCACGATCACCGCGACCTTGACCTCTGACATCATTTTGATAGTGAAGGTGACCGCGACCTTGACCATTGACCTAGTAACCCCAAAATCAATAGAGGTCATCTACTGGTCATGACCAACCATCCTTCCAAGTTTGAGGACCCTAGGTCCAACCATTCTCTAGTTATTGATCGGACATCGTTTTGATAGTCATTGTCACCGCGACCTTGACCTTTGACCTAGTGACCCCAAAATCAATAGGGGTCATCTACTGGTCATGACCAACCATCCTTCCAAGTTTGAGGACCCTAGGTACCATTCTCTATTTATTGATCGGACATCGTTTTGATAGTCAATGTCACCGCGACCTTGACCTTTGACCTAGTGACCCCAAAATCAATAGGGGTCATCTACTGGTCATGACCAACCATCCTTCCAAGTTTGAGGACTCTAGGTCCAACCATTCTCTAGTTATTGATCGGACATCGTTTGTGACACAGACAGACAGACAGACACAGGACAGACAGAAAGCAAAAAAACAGACAGAAAGCACAAAATAAATATAACGAGGGCTGGCGTGGCGCAGTCAGTAGCCCGGCGGATTTGTAACCTGAGGCCCCGGGTTCAATCCTCCGTGGTGCCACTGAGTTCCGTCGGTGTGTTCTTGGGCAAGACACTTTCCCTCAGCCTCGTCCGTCGGATGGGGACGTAAACCGGGCGGTCCCGTGTATCGGTCTATCCTCCGAGCACGTAAAAGAACCATAGGAATCTATTCGATAATAAGAGTAGGGCAGGTTCCCGGATTCCTATGTATCCTTCCCCTCTCTCTGGGGCGGCTCTAAATAACCTATACTGTGTTGATGAGCCGTTAAACAACATTCAATTCAGTTCAAAATCAATATGGCTCCCCTACCACACTTTGTGTGGGGGAGCCATAAAAAAAAGGTTTGTTTCCGCTAACGGCTTCAAAAAGAATAGGGTAGGTAGGTAGGTAGGCAAAACTTTTAATTTTTTTATTAATGACCTTATTTTTGCTAATGAAAAAACACTTTTAATATGATAAAAAAGTACTGGTGAAGGTATTAATACCTAGATAATACATGCTCAATATTTGGTAATGTACACTGGAAACCCCAGAGGTCGTTTGTTCAAATCTCACTTGAGGAATATTTTTTTATTTTTTATCTCCATAAGAAACCTTGGTTCATGGGTTCAACTCTTTAGTATTATTTATTTATTTATTTATTTATTTTTATTTATTTATTTAATTTTTTTTTTGCAATAAAAAAAGTTAGGGTCCGCTGCTAATTAACAGAGTCAGTCGGGTTAGCGGAAACAAACACTTTTTACCTTTATGCCTTAATCAAAGTTCATTTTTACATTTTACCAATGATCGATTAGACTTCCATAACGGATGCCTAAGTAACCAATGTTCGGTTACAGTTGATTAATCGGTACATCACTGCCTATCTGATACTGGGAAATTAATCGTTTTACACGCTTCCTACTTTTTTATGATACAGCTTATAGCTCTATGACAGATACAGAAATAAAATGACAAGAGCTAAGAATCACACAGCTATGTTTACTGGTATATAATTACTGGTGTGTGTAAGTGCAATGTAATTCTTTTAAAGGCAAATTAACCAATACTTCAATGACCTTGGATATTGATCTTTAAACCTGAAAAATATTTATCAATGTCCTTTTCTTAATTAAAATACAATAATGATCACCTTTAAAACATGAACACAGCTCTGTAAATTATTTTTACAAATAAATTACAGCTTTTTCGAAATAGAGCTGAAATCTTTATTTTGGTACAACAGCTTATCAGCCATTTTCCCCTGAATAAAAATCCCCAAGAATAATTATATGTTTACCTACCTTTAATTTTTCCTGGTTTTCTAGTAGTAGAATGAATGGAACCATAACCGAACCGCCTCTCGTACCGGAACATGTATATCCAAGTTTCCGGAATTGGGAACCGGACCTCGATATCTTCACATGGAAACTGTCCATGTTTCTTGCTGTAGGAATGATATCCAGTCACTAATAAATCACACCGTATTTCACATTTTCGATTCTTAAAAATTTGCTGAACTGTCAACTGCAGTGGAAGTTCCTTATTAACCCGCGGTCTCACTCGATAACGTAGTAATTCAAACTGACATGCATCCAAAGGGTGGAATTTGATATTGTTTGTTGTCTCAAATTCCTCCTTATTTACACAACAATGAAATTCAACATCTTCCAACTTTATCCACTCTTCAGTTTTTATTGGAATGATATCGCAACGTCCAACCACTTCCTTCCCTCTGCGACGTTTATCGTTCAACCCAATTTCAACAGTTGGCATACCAGTCAAGAATGCTAGAACAAAAATTCGTACTCGCGCTTTTTGAGAAATAACTTTTCCATGTTTATCCAACTCTGCCATGTATTCATCACGAACCTCTGCTGTAACTTCATCTTTTGTGTAAGTCAATGTTTTTTCCCTATGTACTTCTAAATTCATGAACGCATCTTCAACTGTGTGGATAAACTCAATCACTTCATTTTTATCCAAACTTCCAAATTTCAGTAACTCAGAAACTTGCGGGGAATGGTCTAAAATCATTGTTGCCTTAGGTTTTTCTCTCTTTTTGAATTTCACTATTGACGGAGTTATCCTTTCCGTTTTTATTCCAACACGCTCTTTATAGAAGACGTATTGTAATTTGACAGTGTGTATTTTTCCATACTGATCATATTGTTGCAAGGCAACATCCGACAAGGAATAACAAGCCTGTAATGGAAGTTCTTGCAATGGAAGAGCGTCTTTTGCATCATTAAACACTTTTATCACCGGACCCTCACTTTGTTTCTGTAATCTAACAATTACATTTTTCCAGTACCGATTTCCGGCAATCTTCTTCTTTGTTGGGTATCTTAACATGAGTTTAAATTCTTCCTTCTCACACTTTGGTAAGAATGGTTCCAGTGGCTCCAGATCTACCTCTTCTTCCTCAGTGCTGTAGCTATCCGTAGAAATACTTTTCGTTAGTTTTTCTATCGGTTTTTCCGGTGCATCCATTACTTCAAACTGAGCAAAGTTTTCTTCTGGAGGAGAGTCTCGATCAAAGGGATTTTCTCGAGGTGGTTGAGGAGATTTTGGAGGTTTGGGAGGAGGTTTCAAAGCTGGGGCTGGAATAGTGGTATCTGTTCCAGACACCTCATGGAGCGGTTTTATCTCCAACATGAAGCCATGATCATTGTCGTCTGCCGAAGGTTTTGCAAGTTGTTTCTCTCCTGATGCTGCCACACTTGAAAATATATCTAATGGATCAGATGTGTCAGTCTGCTCAGTAGTAAAATCTGATGTTTCTGTTTCTGTAGAGGTGACTTTAAATGGATCAAAGATGTCGTCTGTCGCAGGAAGAGCTTGTGAATCTGCGACAGAATCCAGGAAGAAATTCTCACTATCTGAGAGAACTGCAGGTTTTCTGGCTAGATTGTCTGTTGAAGGAGGTTGTATTCCAAAGTCTAAGAATGGATTATTTGCCTGTGATGATACTGCATCAGTCATGTCTCCTGAGAAGAAAGGGTTTACGATAGCCCCACTATGATCTTCAAATGGAATGTTGTCAAGTTTTGAAAAATCATCTTGAAAGGGATTGCTACTACCCTCTCCACTGCTGTCAATTGTAACTTTATTCTCAGATCCCCACGCATCCCCTGTTATTTTGGTATCAGAAGGGATCACCGACTCCCATGCATTGTTAAGACCTAAACCTGCTCCGCCGTCCATTTTATCAAATGCTACAGACTCACCAAAAAAGTTCTCGGAGTCATCCAACGCATTAACATCTGTCCATTGGCGTTTTTTACTTTCAGCTTTGCTGTCTCCCCAGGCATTATCTAAACTATCAAAACCACTTTCAACTGTTACATTTTCTGACTCAAGTCCAAACACCGCTGCTGCACTCCCATTCAAACCCTCTGATGGAAACAATGAATCATCATCAATGTTGCCAGACAAAAATGGATTATTAGCAATGTTAGCATTCTCAGCATCTGCCAGTTTATCAGATTCTTCCTGATCAAGCATTTCATTATTTACATTTATCTTGTTTTTGTCTTTAACTAAATCAGCTAATCCTTTATACTGTCCTTTGTCATCAACATCTTCCGTTGTGTCACCAGGTTTCTTAAGTACCTTTTTTACAAAACCGAAATGATCTTCTGGTGGTGGTTTAGGTGCCATCCTTCTCACTGGAGTAACAGGCTGACTACCAGACATTCTTTTGATTTTCGATAATAAATCTGTCTCAATATTGGTGATGCCCATCGGAACTGACCCAAAGGTCATACCTTGCGCTTGCGTTGAAGATCCATACATTTGAGCATTAGGAATGGGACTTTGGTTAGCAGATCTTATATTTGAGGGTGTTGTTGAAGCTCTGAAGGGATTGTATGCACTAGATGTATCCGTTTTCATTGGATCAAAGCCTGCCAAGTCATCAAGAATGGATGTACTAGTTGGTGCAGATTTTATGTTCACATCTAATGCTTGAGATGTGGGTATCACTGGATTGTTGACTGATGGTTCAAGCAGAACTGGTTCCAGGTGATCTCCCATTATGTTTGTACTTGGAATACATTTGTTTTCTCCTTCTCTTACAGTTTCAATAGCAGACGGAATTTTTGCGGCATCTAATATGTGAGTATCTGTTCCAAACAGGTCATTATTTGCATTTTGATTGTCAAGATTTGATGATATCTCTTTGGCTTTTATTGGCTGAATCTCTGTAAGCGGTTGCTCAAACATCAACACATCACTTACATCTGATTTTGGCTCATTACTCAAAGTTGTGAAAGCTGCATCACTTGACGACGTCATAGAGAAACTGTAACCACTAAGAACTTGTGAATCAGAAGTTTTGTTATAATCATCCCCAATAGCATTAGTGGGTTCTGAAGAGATGAAATTGTCTAAACCTAGTAAATCTTCTGTAAGCCAGCTGGACGTTTTAGTTCCAGAAACAGCTGGTGCTAAGCTGCTGGTAGAGTCCAGTAAACCAAGAAGATCAACATCTTCTTGTTTTTCAGGCCCGTTCATTTTTTCTTGATCTTGTTGTAGATTCTCCATGCTTGAAATTCGACTATTGGTTGGAGGTCCTGGACATATAGGGGGAGAAGGGGCAGATGCGGGTTCTAGACGGGCTCTATTCCGAGTTTCATCTAGAAACCTCTTACTCACTTTGGTATAATCAGTATTCTCACAAGAAATATTTATTGAAGGATTTAATGATGTGTCAATAAGCTCCTCTGGATCTAGTGTGGAATCATCGTCAAAGCCAGTCCAGTTAGAAGCCTTCTCTGATTTTATGTCTTCGTCTTCGGACTGTGATGTGTACTTATTTAAACTAGTTTGTGTTTTAAGAACAGTCTGTTTTATTCGCTCTTGCATTTGCTGAAATGCGAGCCATTCTTCTGATTTTTTCTCACTTAACCGATCTTCCAAATGAGAATATTCTTCAGTTAGATTTTCTCGTGAAGGGGATCTCTGTGGAGATTTTGGAGATGATGTGTAATGATGTTTTGGAAGTTGACTCAGTTTCTTGAATTCCTTGGATGTTTTACTAAATGCCCCACTTATAGGGGATTTTGCTCTTTTAAATAAGTTCCTTGATTTTCTTTTCTTTGACTTTGATTTAGAGTCGTGCTCCTTTATGTCACTGGTGTCATCTGTGTCATCAAGAAGTTCAGGTTTCTTTTCCTCTGCCTCTACATTAGCGCTTGCTTTGTGTTCACCATTGGTAGGTTGTTCACCATTGGTAGGTGATGTAACGTCAACTAGTGTGGATGATTCATCAAACGATCCTGCAGACATCCTCTAATTTACACTTGAGGTCTGAAATGATACAAGACATGTAGACATACACACTGGAGGTTTTAAATGATACAACATATTATGCAGACATAATACTGGAGGTCTGATATTATACAGGAGATTATGTAGACAGTTTTCTGGAGGTCTGAAATGTTACAAGCAATTATGTAGACATTATACTGGACTGGTCTGAAATAATTAAAAGTAGACATTTTTATACTGGAGGTCTGATATTATACAAACGATTATGCAGACATTATACTGAAGGTCTGAAATAATAAAAAAGATTATGTAGACATTGTTATACTGGAGGTCTGATATTATAACGATTATGCAAACATTATACAGCTGGAGGACTGAAATAATAAAAAAGATTATGTAAACATTATACTGCAGGTCTGATATTATACAAATGAGTTTTAGACATTATACTGGAGGTCTGAAAGGATACACAGTTATGTAGACATTATACTGGAGGTCTGAAAGAATACACAGTTATGTAGACATTATACTGGAGGTCTGAAATAATAAAAAAGATTATGCAGACATTATACTGGAGGTCTGATATTATACAAACGAGTATACATACTGGAGGTCTGAACAGATATACAATTATGTAGACATTATACTGGAGGTCTGAAATAATAAAAAAAGATTATGTAGACATTATACTGGAGGTCTTAAATGATGCAAACAATTATGTAGACATTATACCAGAGATCTGATATTATACAATAGCTTATGGACATTATACAGGTGGTCTAAATGATACAAGACAAGTAGACATACTGGACAGGTCTAAAATGGAATGAGAGATCATGTAAGCATTAGGTATCTGTGACCAAGCCCGTAGGGTGGCACCTGTTATTTGAGTAGTTTTGGGGAATTAGCTTGTATGGAGCCAAACCTAGGGCTATGGTTGCTCTAGTCACAGAACAAAATAGGGTATCCCGATCAACAAACATCAACCGTGAAAACGACGAAAGTCCAAATTGTTCTTTTACAATTTTAATTTCATTCTCCTTCCTCATAATAACAAAGTCCGATATTCGAATGATAGCAATAACATGAAAGTTCACAAGACAGTAAGGCAACTGATTACTTAATGCACATGATAATAGTAACAGTATCAGATCACATGATCATAGTAACAGTATCAGATCACATGATCATAGTAACAGTATCACAGCACACGATTGTAGTAACAGTATCACAGCACACGATCGTAGTAACAGTATCACAGCACATGATCATAGTAACAGTATCACAGCACATGATCATAGTAACAGTATCACATCACACGATCATAGTAACAGAATCACATCACATGATCATAGTAATAGTATCACATCACACGATCATAGTAACAGAATCACATCACATGATCATAGTAATAGTATCACAGCACATGATCATAGTAACAGTATCACATCACATGATCATAGTAACAGTATCACATCACACGATCATAGTAACAGAATCACATCACATGATCATAGTAATAGTATCACAGCACATGATCATAGTAACAGTATCAGATCACATGATCATAGTAACAGTATCACATCACATGATCATAGTAACAGAATCACATCACATGATCATAGTAATAGTATCACATCACATGATCATAGTAACAGTATCACAGCACATGATCATAGTAACAGTATCACATCACATGATCATAGTAACAGAATCACATCACATGATCATAGTAATAGTATCACAGCACATGATCATAGTAACAGTATCAGATCACATGATCATAGTAACAGTATCACATCACATGGTCATAGTAACAGAATCACATCACATGATCATAGTAATAGTATCACATCACATGATCATAGTAACAGTATCACAGCACATGATCATAGTAACAGTATCACATCACATGATCATAGTAACAGAATCACATCACATGATCATAGTAATAGTATCACAGCACATGATCATAGTAACAGTATCAGATCACATGATCATAGTAACAGTATCACATCACATGATAATAGTAACAGAATCAGATCACATGATCATAGTAAAAGTATCACAGCACACGATCATAGTAAAAGTATCACAGCACACGATCGTAGTAACAGTATCACAGCACACGATTGTAGTAACAGTATCACAGCACACGATCGTAGTAACAGTATCACAGCACATGATCATAGTAACAGTATCACAGCACATGATCATAGTAACAGTATCACATCACACGATCATAGTAACAGAATCACATCACATGATCATAGTAATAGTATCACAGCACATGATCATAGTAACAGTATCACAGCAAATGATCATAATAACAGTATCACAGCAAATGATCATAGTAACAGTATCACAGCACATGATCATAGTAACAGTATCACATCACATGATCGTAGTAACAGTATCACAGCACATGATCGTAGTAACAGTATCACAGCACATGATCGTAGTAACAGTATCACATCACATGAGCGTAGTAACAGTATCACAGCAAATGATCATAATAACAGTATCACAGCAAATGATCATAGTAACAGTATCACAGCACATGATCATAGTAACAGTATCACAGCACATGATCATAGTAACAGTATCACAGCACATGCTCATAGTAACAGTATTACATCACATGATTATAGTAACAGTATCACAGCACATGATCATAGTAACAGTATCACAGCACATGATCATAGTAACAGTATCACAGCACATGATCATCGTAACAGTATCACAGCACACGATCATAGTAACAGTGTCACAGCACATGCTCATAGTAACAGTATCACAGCACACGATCACAGTAACAGTGTCACAGCACATGATCACAGTAACAGTATCACAGCACATGATCATAGTAACAGTATCACAGCACATGATCATAGTAACATTATCACATCACATGATCATAGTATCAGTATCACATCACATGATCATAGTAACAGTATCACAGCACATGATCATAGTAACAGTATCACATCACATGATCATAGTAACAGGCTCACAGCACATGATCATAGTAACAGTATCACATCACATGATCATAGTAACAATATCACATCACATGATCATAGTAACAGTATCACAGCACATGATCATAGTAACAGTATCACAGCACATGATCATAGTAACAGTATCACAGCACATGATCATAGTAACAGTATCACATCACATGATCATAGTAACAATATCACATCACATGATCATAGTAACAGTATCACAGCACATGATCATAGTAACAGTATCACATCACATGATCATAGTAACAATATCACATCACATGATCATAGTAACAGTATCACAGCACATGATCATAGTAACAGTATCACATCACCAAAATAATATCTAACTACAGGTCTTAATACTGTCTTGAGTGTAAGAACACCTAACTTCAACTCCTAACTTAAACTAATTTAACTTTTTTAACATTTTTCTAACCAAAAATTAGAAGACAATTTCCATGTAATAACAAAATATATAAAATGGAGATTATGTGATTTAAAAAATTGACATGTCACATATCTTCTACTTGATAATGAATGATTCTATGCAATGAGGACTGAACAAGAGATTTTGATCTTATTAAGATTATCATCATCATCTGTGTTAACTGCAAAATCTTTAGAATATTTGCTTAAAAGGACAATGACAACATGTTAACCCTTAACCTGCTATATATATATATATATATATACTGGACTGTTCTTTCTTTGAATTTAGACCATTCCATTTATGTGACAAAGGCGTGTTTTGGAGAAATGACTGATCAGCAGTCATTGTAAACCCTGATCAGCCTGCGAGTTACTCATAGATCTGGGTTTACAATGAACGCAAAAGCTATTATAGTCGTGCTTAGCGGATTAAGGGTTAACTGTTTCCTAGCTTTATGTTATATTTTAATGGATATGGTTGAATCTTTTGAAACTAATATTAATACAATGTAATACAAGTTTGCCAGTTCTACAATGATCAAACTTAAGTGTTGAAAAAAGTGCACACTTTTCTTCTAATGAATAAATACAGAAGAGTGTCTGAAAAACAAAGCTCAACTGCTTCTACAAATTAAAGCTTATCTAGTTATGTCAATATGTGCATATCGATTTGACATCAAAATCGACCTTGAATTACCGGATTTATGGCCCTTTTTCCATCAAATTTTACATTTTCCGTTGACTATTTTCACTGCAGGCATCCGTGTTCCATGGACATATTTCTAGTTTGAATTTATCATGCATAGGCCCTATGTTGATTCTTCGGAGATGCTACTTTTCTAAGTCTAAGCAAAAGAGACAAACTTGAATGAAATATATTTGATCTCCTCTATTAGTTTTTCTGATTCTGAAGAGAAGCATGCGAGAACTGCATGTACCTTTTTGCAAAATTGTGCTTAGAACTCCAAATGAAATAGCGGTTGGGTTAATGACAAATATATCATTAATACATTCGGAACAAACCTATAATTTCTTATCTGTGACGTCAAAGCAGAACATTTAATGAAATGGGAATCAAGATATATACGCGGGGCATTCCATAAATTCTGACACTGGTGTTATAAATCAACAGATATTACGAATAATGTGTAGTTTTCTGTTATAACCCTTCAAAGTATTCCCCCTTAACAGATACACGCTGCAGTCGAGCTATCCGTGACTTAAATGCTGCAAATTATAGCGTTTCCCAGAGAGCATTTTTGTCAGCAAAGGGAATAAGAAAAAGTCACAGGGACTTAGGTCGGTGAGTAAGGTGGGTGGTCAAGCCGTACTACTTTTTCTCGCTTCAAGAAAGACTGGACAATTTGGCCTTTGTGAGCTGAGGTATTATCATGAATAAACTGGATGCCATTCAAAGCTTTACTTGGACGCTTGTTTGTGTAATTTTTTTTGACATATTTAAGATCTTTGTCTCTGTATTGAATTGAATTGAATTGGATTTTATAGTCGCACCAACAGCTAAGGTCATATGGCGACTTTCCAGCTTCCACTGGTGGAGGAAGACCCCAGGTGCCCCTCCGGGCAATTTTCATGCACGGGCGGGCACCTGGGTAGAACCACCGATGTTCCGCAAGCCAGCTGGATAGCTTCCTCACATAAAGATTCCTAGGCACTTGAGGGATCGAACCTACAGCGGTGAGGGGCAAGCGATTGCAAGTCAGAGACTCTAACTACTCGGCCACGGATGCCCCTTTGTCTCTGTAAAACTTAGCTGTAATGGTTCTCCCTTCTATGCATGGTATCCATACCACAGGCCCAATAGAATTAAAGAAAATGGCATAAAGAACCTTTTTAGCGCTTTTTATCCGTTTGGCAATTACTGGCCTTGTCTGATTTTGTTTTAACATGCTGGGGCTCAAAATAATACACCCACGTCTCATCTCCAGTAAGTTAACTCAAATTTTTTTCTGGGATTACAATTTTCAAATCTGTTCAGGAGAACTTTTGCGCATTGAATTCAAACGTTTGGCTTTTTGTTCATATGTCAGCAAATGAGGGACCCATCTAGCACAGTGTTTCCTTAATTTCAAACAGTTGGTCAACATGTGATGGGTCGTCCCTTCTGAAATGCCCACCCAAGTATAGCTATTTCAGAAACAGTATAACGCCCATCCTCCTCTACCATTGCCTTCACTGCAGCAATATTCTGTTTCGTTGCTGCGACAACGTGCCTGCCTGGCCGGTTGTCTTCTTTGACGTCATTTTTACCATCTTTAAGTTTTTTAACCCATCTAAAAACTGTTCTCAAAGTAACGGCAGAAATGCTGAATATGCCACACAGCTCGGCATGAATCTCTTTTTGGGGTACTTTTAAAGCAACCCGGGCTTTAATGTAAGCCCTGATTTCTCCAACTCGGCATGAATCTCTTTGGGGGTACTTTTAAAGCAACCCGGGCTTTAATGTAAGCCCTGATTTCTCCACCTTCCATTATAGCTTTAGAAAATAGCCATTATACATGAGTGTGTATAACTTAACAGTGAATAACTCGGTCAATTTGATTAAATCGAATTTTGGTTTGTACATGGGTACGGAAATGGTCTTGAAATGCACACATTTTTTTGTGTCGTTACGTCACATATTTTCTACGGAGGCCAATTAGTGACAGAATTTATTGAATGCCCCTCGTATAAAACTTTCCTATTTAGGAAATTCCAACAGAATTATCGGTACCTGCGAGGCTACGACACAGACGAGATATTAATGCAGAGATATTAATGCAGATTTCCAAGAAGAAATCGATGAGAACCAAAAAATCCAGAATAAACACGCTTTTGTGACTTTGCACAGGGTTCATAGATCTAATTATGAACACGAAAATGTAATAAACATGATAGGAATCGAATCAATACGGACTCCGTTCCTTAAAATGGATGGTATGATGGGTGTAAAAGCAATCTGGTTAGAGCACTTTAATATCAGACATAATCTATTAGAGAGACCTTTTCATCATAATTTCATCAAAACAGTGCTGACAATGTTCTGAGTGAAATCTGGGAGGATGTAGCTTTTACTGTGTGTACCAATTTTCCCTGTAAAAGCATCCAATTTCAGTCAGATTGTTTGTATGGTGATTTACGTCATTTTCAACACATATAAGGTTGTATATGACGGTCGATTTTTTTGTGGTGGAGGCAACCACCCACCTTTCCTGGGTAGAACCAGTACTGTACACCTCCCGCCATCCGTAAGAATCGACACTTCCTCACTTACAAGTCGGGCTCCCAGTGGGATTCGAACCCGCAGCAATGAGAGACGAAGGTTTACAACGCAACCCAATTTCTGTCAGAAAAATATGTGTTTTATATTAAAGGGAAACATGACATCTTGAAATGTGTATCGAACATTAAAATTAACATCCAGATTTACCCCCTAACAAACGCCCCCGGGGGCGTAACATTTTTGAAATGGGGGGCGTTTATTCGAGACCAAAAATACATAATTTAACTTTTAAATCAGACATTATTTAATGATTTTCTTTACCAAGAAAACTAAAGTCCGAATGTCAATCAATCAATTAATGCATCAGATTTTAAGTTTTCTAGTGTTTTTGTGTGTTCCATTATGAACGAAACTGTGATTAACTTGCATCTTTTGGTGTTTAAAAAAAAAATCTGAAAAAAAAGTGGGGAGGGGTGGGTTCCTT
This sequence comes from Cyrtodaria siliqua, assembly GCA_037043455.1. Classification (NCBI taxonomy): domain Eukaryota; kingdom Metazoa; phylum Mollusca; class Bivalvia; order Adapedonta; family Hiatellidae; genus Cyrtodaria; species Cyrtodaria siliqua. Next base: position 127,624 of record JAWPHD010006163.1, on the reverse strand, counting down.
TTTTAGGGGAGGGTGTTTATTAGGGATTGTAGGGTATGTATCAGTATCATTTTGACTTCAAACTTGCATGCATATAATAAAATAAAATTTTCATTTTTCATTTTTCTTCATTATTCTACCATAGGTTTAAATATAATATTGGTGCACTATAATCAACAGTTAATAATATGCAACAACAATTTCCTTCATATTATCTTACAATTAGTATTAATGTTTAAACGCCGGACGCCTTGAATCTTTAAACAAGAGGTCAATGACCTTGAAGCTCTACTGATAGGTTTTGATAGCAAGATCAGCATTCCTGTGAAGTTTCATGAAAACCTGTCGAGTAGTTTAGTCGTTACAAATTTTTATACATAACACTAGGTAAACAAAGATGGCAACTGGCAACCATGTTTAACGTCGAAATAATTTTCAACAAGCACCAACATCATGTCATGCTGATAATTTTAGAAAAGTTCCATATCAATATCACTTATAGTTTTTAAGAAGCAGTCGCTACAAATTAGTATTTTAAAAATCTATTTTTAGCCATGGTAGCCATATTCAATTTCTGGGCGATCTGAAATTACGCTAGGATCAACTAGACATCAAGACCAAAATTTCTGTCAAGTTTCACGAAAATCCTTTTAGTAGTTTCAGAGGAGTAGTCACTACAAGTTGTTACTATATATCTCTAAGTAAACCAAGATGGCCACTGGCAGCCATGTTTAATGTTGAATCAAAATGATTTTCAACAAGGACCAACATCATGTCATACTGATCATTTTAGAGAAAGTCCCATATCAATATCACTTAAAGTTTTCAAGAAGTAGTCATAACAAATTTGTTTTTTAACTAGAGGTCAATGACCTTGAAGCTCTACTGGCAGGTTCTGATAGCTGGATCAGCATTCCTGTGAAGTTTCATAAGTTTCATAAAAATCTGTCGAGTGATTTCAGAGTAGTCGTTACAAGTTTTTTATATATAACTCTATGTAAACAAAGATGGCCACTGCCAACCATGTTTAATGTCGAATCTAAATAATTTTCAACAAGGACCAATTTCATGTCAAGCTGATCATTTTAGAAAAAGTCCCATATCAATATCACTTAAAGTTTTCAAGAAGTAGTCGCTACAAATTTGTTATTTAATAATTTTATATTTAGCCATGGTGGCCATCTTGAATTTCTAGCCGACCTGAAATTTGGTTAGGATCAACTACACATCAAGTTCAGCATTTCTGTGAAGTTTCATGGAAATCCTTCATGTAGTTTCAGAGGAGTAGTCGCTACAAGTATTTACTATATAACTCTATGTAATCAGAGATGGCGGATGGCAGCCAATGTTTAATGTCAAATCAAAATGATTTTCGACAAGGACCAACACCATGTCATGCTGATCCTTCTTGAAACAAGAGGTCAATGACCTTGAAGCTCTACTGATTGATTTTGATTTCAGGAAGTAGTCGCTACAGACTTGTTTTTTGAAAATCTATTTTTAACCGTGGCGGCCATCTTGAATTTCCGGCCGACCTGAAATTTTGCTAGGATCAATTAGACATTAAGAGCAACATTCCTGTGAAGTTTCATGAAAATCCGTCAAGTAGTTTCAGAGAAGTAGTCGCTACAAGTTTTCATTATATAACTCTATGTAAACAAAGATGGCCGCTGGTAGCCATGTTTAACGTCAAATCAAAACGATTTTCGACAAGGACCAACATCATGTCATACTGATCATTTTAGAAAAAGTCCCATATCAATATCTCTTATAGTTTTGAAGAAGTAGTCGCTACAAACTTATTTATTTTAAATCTATTTTTAGCTGTGGCGGCCATCTTGAATTTCCGGCCGACCTGAAATTTTTCTAGGATCAACTAGACATCAAGATCAACATTCCTGTGAAGTTTCATGAACATCCGTCAAGTAGTTTCAGAGGAGTAGTCGCTACAAGTTTTTACTATATAACTCTGTGTAACCAAAGATGGCCACTGGCAGCCATGTTTAACGTCGAATCAAAATAATTTTCCACAAGGATCAACATCATGTCATGCTGATCATTTTAGAAAAAGTCCCATATCAAAATCACTTATAGTTTTCAAGAAGTAGTCGCTACAAACTTGTATTTTGAAAATCTATTTTTAGCCATGGCGGCCATCTTGAATTTCCGGCCGACCTGAAATTTTGCTAGGATCATTGAGACATCAAGAGCAACATTCCTGTGAAGTTTCATGAAAATCCGTCAAGTAGTTTCAGAGGAGTAGTCGCTACAAGTTTTCATTATATAACTCTATGTAAACAAAGATGGCCGCTGGCAGCCATGTTTAACGTCAAATCAAAACGATTTTCGACAAGGACCAACATCATGTCATGCTGATCATTTTAGAAAAAGTCCCATATCAATATCACTTATAGTTTTCAAGAAGTAGTCGCTACAAACTTGAATTTAAAAAATCTATTTTTAGCTTTGGCGGCCATCTTGGATTTCACATCAACATGAATTTTTGCTAGGATCAACTAGACTTCATGGGCAACATTTCTGTAAAGTTTTATGAATATCCATCCAGTAGTTTCAGAGGAGTAGTCGCTACAAATAAAAGTTAACGGACAGACGGACGGACAGACGGACGGACGGACGGACGACGGACGCCGCACCACGGCATTAGCTCTGCTGATCTCTGATCAGTAGAGCTAAAAATCCCACATCAATATCACATACAGTTTTCAAGAAGTAGTCGCTACAAACTTGCTTTTTAAAAATCTATTTTTAGCCGGGGTGGCCATCTTGTATTTCCAGCAGACCTGAAATTTTGCTAGGACCAACTAGACATCAAGAGCAACATTTCTGTGAAATTTCATGAAAATCCATTAAGTAGTTTCAGAGGAGTAGTCGCTACAAGTTTTTACTATATAACTCTATGTAAACAAAGATGGCCACTGGCAGCCATGTTTAACGTCGTATTAAAATGATATTCGATAAGACCAACATCATGTCATTCTGATCATTTTAGAAAAAGTCCCATATCAATATCACTTATAGTTTTCAAGAAGTAGTCGCTAAAATCATGATTTTAAAAATCTATTTTTAGCTGTGGCTGCCATCTTGAATTTTTTGGCCAACCTGAAATTTTGCTAGGATAACTAGACATCATGGGCAACATTCCTGTACAGTTTCATGAAAATCCATCCAGTAGTTTCAGAGGAGTAGTTGCCGCAAAATCTTTGATTACTAGAACTTAAAATCAAGATTAACATGTCCTTTTAATTTTGTGCTCTCAGGTGGGTCACAGTATTTTTGCTAATTATGCCCCCAGAAGGGCGGCATATAGTAGTCGCATCGTCCGTCAGTCAGTCCGTAGAATCGTGTCCGGTCAATAACTCTGACATTCCTGGCCGGATTTTCAAATAACCTGGCACAAGAGCTCAACACAAAAAGACGACATGTCGCGTGCCAAATCCAGGTCTGTGGCTCAAGGTCAAGGTCACACTTAGAGGTCAAAGGTAAAAAAGAAATGCTTTCATGTCTGGTTAACAACTCCGACAATCATGGACGGATTTTCAAATAATTTGGCTCACCACAAGACGATGTGTCGCGCGAAAAATCCAGGTCTGGGGCTCCAAGGTCAAGGTCACACTTAGAGGTCAAATGTCAAAACCACTTCGGAGGCATTAATACTTACAGTGACAGTTCTTGTTGTGCATACAATTTTTTAAAAGTGAACCCAATATCAATGCAAATGAAGCATTAACAAAAACTCTTCACAAATGAAGTGTTTTCAAAAACTCTTAAGGCTGTAGCTGAAGAATTAAGGACTAATATTGTCTTTTGTGAATGTCTGCTTCAATTTGTATATTATGCGTGACAATCCCAACTTCATAATGATAATTTTCTTATCGTGTCCTTAGACACGAATATTTTGACACGCATACACAATGATTCTATCAAAAGTGAGAAACAATTTGATTGTCCCAGCCTCCAAGGAAAAATCCAGACAAAACTTCACACGGAATAATGATCTCAACAAAGTATGTACTTGGTCTAAACTTCCCTTGAGAAAGTCCCATATGGAGATCCATTATTGAAGATAACTTCGTGAGAGATGTTAAAACGATGAGATTGACAATTAGCTTCGGCATTATTCAGCAGTTTCAGCTGCAGACAAGACTGAAAACAGGCATTTGAGGAAAACATGACCATCAACACGACTAATACTCCAGCCGTGAACAGATCACATGTCACTGACAGCAGTAAATTAAATGAAACAGGGTTTTACATCCCGTTAACACATCACACTAGGTCATATATTTTGGGACAGCAAGGTCATATATTTTGGGACAACAACTTCAGAAAGAAAAGATGATGTTTCACATCAGACATGCCTCCACCAGGGAGCCATGTTGGGCAGAGGTCTGTCACTAGTGCTAAAGCACAATGCCTTTCCCATTGAGCTTCTCACTCAGAGGCCACTATTAGATTTGTGCGGTACAACATCGTGAATTAACTCTAGATTCTGCACAAAGTAATAATTCATTGCTTCAAAATGTGTGATTGTTCTTAAATACCTAAATGAAAACACTTGTGCAGCAGGAGTAGAAGAAACATTGAAAACATTTTTGCTGAAGTAGTAGAAGAAGCATTGAAAACACTTGTGCAGCAGCAGTAGAAGAAACATTGAAAACACTTTTGCAGAAGTAGTAGAAGAAACATTGAAAACACTTTTGCAGAAGTAGTAGAAGAAGCATTGAAAACACTTGTGCAGCAGGAGCAGAAGAAGCACTGAAAACACTTTTGCAGAAGTAGTAGAAGAAGCATTGAAAACACTTGTGCAGCAGGAGTAGAAGAAGCACTGAAAACACTTTTGCAGAAGTAGTAGAAGAAGCATTGAAAACACTTGTGCAGCAGGAGTAGAAGAAGCACTGAAAACACTTTTGCAGAAGTAGTAGAAGAAGCATTGAAAACTCTTGTGCAGCAGGAGTAGAAGAAGCACTGAAAACACTTTTGCAGAAGTAGTAGAAGAAGCATTGAAAACACTTGTGCAGCAGGAGTAGAAGAAGCACTGAAAACACTTTTGCAGAAGTAGTAGAAGAAGCATTGAAAACACTTGTACAGCAGGAGTAGAAGAAGCACTGAAAACACTTTTGCAGAAGTAGTAGAAGAAGCACTGAAAACACTTGTGCAGCAGAAGTAGAAGAAGCAGTGTAGCAGGAGTAGAAGTATTGAAAACACTTGTGCAGCAGGAGTAGAAGAATCATTGAAAACACGTGTGCAGCAGGAGTAGACGAAACATTGAAAACACTTGTGCAACAGGAGTAGAAGAAGCATTGAAAACACTTGTGCAGCAGGAGTAGAAGAAGCATTGAAACCACTTGTGCAGCAGGAGTAGAAGAAACACTGAAAACACTTGTGCAACAGGAGCAGAAGAAACATTGAAAACACTTGTGCAGCAGGAGTAGAAGAAGCATTGAAAACACTTGTGCAGCAAGGTAGAAGAAGCATTTAAAACACTTGTGCAGCAGGAGCAGAAGCATTGAAAACACTTGTGCAGCAGGAGTAGAAGAAACATTTAAAACACTTGTGCAGCAGGAGTAGAAGAAACATTGAAAACACTTGTGCAGAAGTAGTAGAAGAAGCAATGAAAACACTTGTACAGCAGGAGTAGAAGAAGCATTGAAAACACTTGTGCAGCAGGAGTAGAAGAAACATTGAAAACACTTGTGCAGAAGTAGTAGAAGCATTGAAAACACTTGTGCAGCAGGAGTAGAAGAAGCACTGAAAACACTTTTGCAGAACTAGTAGAAGAAGCATTGAAAACACTTGTGCAGCAGGAGTAGAAGAAGCACTGAAAACACTTTTGCAGAAGCAGTAGAAGAAGCATTGAAAACACTTGTGCAGCAGGAGTAGAAGAAGCACTGAAAACACTTTTGCAGAAGTAGTAGAAGAAGCACTGAAACCACTTGTGCAGCAGGAGAAGAAGAAGCACAGAAAACACTTTTGCATTAGTAGTAGAAGAAGCATTGAAAACACTTGTGCAGCAGGAGTAGAAGAAGCACTGAAAACACTTTTGCAGAAGTAGTAGAAGAAGCACTGAAAACACTTGTGCAGCAGAAGTAGAAGAAGCAGTGTAGCAGTAGTAGAAGTATTGAAAACACTTGTGCAGCAGGTGTAGAAGAAGTATTGAAAACACTTGTGCAGCAGGAGTAGACGAAACATTGAAAACACTTGTGCAGCAGGAGTAGAAGTATCATTGAAAACACGTGTGCAGCAGGAGTAGAAGAAACATTGAAAACACTTGTGCAACAGGAGTAGAAGAAGCACTGAAAACACTTGTGCAGCAGGAGTAGAAGAAGCATTGAAACCACTTGTGCAGCAGGAGTAGAAGAAACATTGAAAACACTTGTGCAACAGGAGCAGAAGAAACACTGAAAACACTTGTGCAGCAGGAGTAGAAGAAGTATTGAAAACACTTGTGCAGCAGGGGTAGAATCGCTGAAAACACTTGTGCAGCAGGAGTAGAAGAATCACTGAAAACACTTGTGCAGCAGGAGTAAAAGTAGCATTGAAAACACTTGTGCAGCAGGAGTAGATGAAACACTGAAAACACTTGTGCAGCAGGAGTAGAAGAAACATTGAAAACACTTGTGCAGAAGAGTAGAAGCACTGAAAACACTTGTACAGCAGGAGTAGAAGAAGCATTGAAAACACTTGTACAGCAGGAGTAGAAGAAACATTGTAAACACTTGTGCAGCAGGAGTAGAAGAAACATTGAAAACACTTGTGCATAAGTAGTAGAAGAAGCACTGAAAACACTTGTACAGCAGGAGTAGAAGAAGCATTGAAAACACTTGTACAGCAGGAGTAGAAGAAACATTGTAAACACTTGTGCAGCAGGAGTAGAAGAAATATTGAAAACACTTGGGTAGCAGGAGTAGAAGAAACATTGAAAACACTTGGGTAGCAGGAGTAGAAGAAACAATGAAAACACTTGTGCAGCAGGAGTAGAAGCATTGAAAACACTTGTGCAGCAGGAGTAGAAGAAACATTGAAAACACTTGTGCAGCAGGAGTAGAAGAAGTATTGAAAACACTTGTGCAGCAGGAGTAGAAGAAACATTGAAAACACTTGTGCAGCAGGAGTAAAAGAAGCATTGAAAACACTTGTGCAGCAGGAGTAGAAGCATTGAAAACACTTGTGCAGCAGGAGTAGAAGCATTGAAAACACCTGTGCAGCAGGAGTAGAAGAAACATTGAAAACACTTGTGCAGCAGGAGTAGAAGAAGAAGCATTGAAAACACTTGTGCAGAAGTAGTAGAAGAAGCATCGAAAACACTTGTGCAGCAGGAGTAGAAGAAACATTGAAAACACCCGAGTAGCAGGAGTAGAAGAATCATTGACACCACTTGGGTAGCAGGAGAAGAAGCATTGTTACAGTGGAATAGCTTCAGGTCAAGCTTGACTGACATCGATTTATAAAGCCATTGAGAAAATCCACTTATATAATTAAAGTGAACAAGCTTACATATTGATTAGCTGGATCAATGAGGAGATATGTGTGACAATCAAGCAACAGTTATCCAGTAAAGATGAATGGTAGAGTATAATTAGTGAATAAATATGAAGGATAGAGTCTGATGATTAAATAATCAATAACCAGTCATCTTGTCTGTTTAGACAAAGAATAGAGTATAAATGATGATTAAATAATCAAGAACCTTTTGTCTGTACAATGAATTGGGTTTTAAGGCGCACCAACACACGCAAGGTAATATGGCACTTAACAGGAATGAACATGCCATGCTCATCCTCCTGTACAAATGAAGAATAGAGTGTAACTGATGACTATATAGTCCTAACATCCATTATCTTGCATGTTTAAATAAATGATAAAGCCTAACTGATGATTAAATAGGTATCTTGTCTGTATACAGATTAAGGACAGAGACTAACTGGTGATTAAATAGTCAAGCACCAGTTATCTTGTCTGAATAGATGAAGGATAGAGCCAACTGGTGATTAAATAGTCAAGCACCAGTTATCTTGTCTGAATAGATGAAGGATAGAGCCAACTGGTGATTAAATAGTCAAGCACCAGTTATCTTGTCTGAATAGATGAAGGATAGAGCCAACTGGTGATTTAATAATCAAGCACCAGTTATCTTGTCTGAATAGATGAAGGATAGAATCTAACTGGTGATTTAATAATCAAGCACCAGTTCTCTTGTCTGAATAGATGAAGGAATATATAGAATCTAACTGGTGATTTAATAATCAAGCACCAGTTATCTTGTCTGAATAGATGAAGGATAGAGCCAACTGGTGATTTAATAATCAAGCACCAGTTGTCTGTTTAGATGAAGGATAGAATATAACTGGTGATTAAATAGTCATTAAGCACCTTTCATCTTGTCTGTATAGATGAAGGATAGAGCCTAATTGATGATTAAATAATCAAGCATTAGGTATCTTGTCTGTATAGATGAAAGATAGAGCCTAGCTGGTGATCAAATAATCAAGCACCAGTCATCTTGTCTGTAAAGATGAAGGATAGAGCCTAACTGGTGATTAAATAGTCAGTGGTACAGAAAAAGCGACATTAAATAACCAAGCATCATATAGACTTCAATATTCCCTCCTTGTTCTCGCTTTTCACAGATATTACAATGTGTGAATAGTAAATATATATTGTTGTGTATTGATTAAGATTTTAAAAAACATAAAAATGTTCATGAAACAAAACATGGCCGGAGAACTTTAAATGTTGTGCAGTAGATAAATTGTAGTTGTTTTTTTAGAAACAATTATAGGAGGAATAATGTCTCCTGGCTAGACAAATGCATCTTCTGCACAGAAAATAGATATAAATTGTGTTCCACTGCAGTATATAGTATTTGAAGATTTTATAAGAATTCATGCTTTAACTATAAATTGTGTGGGAAATGATTGCTTCACTTAAGGGTTATCAGTTGTTTAGAAAATGAAGTAAGCAAATCTGTTCGTTTAAAAATAAAGAAATGTGTTCAATTAAGATACAGCACCAAAGTGTTAAGATGTTAGTGTCTATAAAGTTTGGAGGCTCTACGACTGTTTTAGAGTTACAAAGTATGTCAAAGCTAAGACTGTCGATCACATTTACCTATTTTTGTTAAAACATATTGCATCATGTATATCAATTGTATATATTTTTCTTACAGTTTGGTATTGCAGTTATTTTGTGAGAAATGGACAAAACTAGTGAAGGTCATTCACATTGACCTACTGATGGTAGGAATTGAATTCAATGTTGTTTAACAGCTCATCAACCCATTAATGGTTATTTAGAGCATTCCTAGAGAGAGTGGGGCAGGATATATAGAAATCCTGGAACCTGTGCTGACTCTTACTAACGCTGATGGGGTCATTGTCATACCGGGTACTACAGAAAGGCACCCGGGGTACATTTATGTATACAGAAACGTACCCGAAAATCACTGAAATCCAGAAAGGCCCCTAAATATACATAAATGTACCCGAGACAAAATACAGTGTCGTAAAACGCAGCCGTAACGCGTTCTGATACTTCACGGAAACGAAAGTTTCAATGTTTACAAAGTTTAAAAGCCGCTAGCAGTTGCCTCCGCCTTAAAGGAATGCAGTTGGTCGAAATATTTGACCAACTCTTCTTGAATGACGAGCTGCATATTTGTTTACTTTTTTGCGCGGGGTTTGATGATTTACAACTTTCGGTTTTACGACAATATGTTCTGTATTTTATTACTGACTATGGCAGCCTAAATATGTTTTAAGAACAATACTTAATGATAAACAATATTGTTTAAGCAGTTGTTTTATCAAGTTCTAAATCGTTTCAATTCTGCCAATGAGATCATGTTTGTCCGGGTACGTTTCTGTATATTTGGGGGCCGTTCTGGAATTTAAGATTTTCGGGTACGTTTCTCTATACATAAACGTACTCCGGGTACCTTTCTGTAGTACCCGATATGACAATGACCCCATCAGCCTTACTAACAAATAGATTCGTATGGCTCTTTTCAATGGCATATACACTCAAACATGGCTTGGCCTAACTAGCCTGTCCTGACAGGCTTGGCCCGGCCTGGCCTAATATTAGTTGGTCCAATGAGACTAGTTTAGGTCAGGCCAAAGGGTCAATGCTTCAACACTGGGGTTAATGTTTGAGTATCCAAGTTAATTTATGTTGTTTCTAAATGGTCAGTGGCTCACATTAAGGTTAGCACGTCTCATGGGACCATGCAGCTGTACTGAGTATGTTAGAAATTGTACACCTTGTGAGGGTCATTCAGAAGTATTAAATTGATAGTTATCATGTTGAAAAAAACACGTTTTTGTCTTAAGATGGTAAAATGTAACCAGTTTATTATATAATAAAAAATAGTTTTTATTAATGTTAAATAGCAAAAATCACATGAATTAATGGAAACAAATATAGTTTTTAAACAAGTACCTTAAAAAACTTAATGCAACAAGCATACAAAGTATTTAAAACATATCCCTTATTTTGTTATTTGCGATAATAACACTAAATAACAAAATCTACATTTAAACAATATACAAATATAATACAATTGAATATGTTCAGATTATATATTTATAGCGTATCGCACGACCCACCCTACCATCCAGCAACCCACCCTACCAAATTGGAATCACATCATAATCATCAAATTAATCCATTGTTATAAAATAATTTATCCTGTCACTAATGTATCAATCTTGCAATTGTTTAATCTGAGTTTCAAACATTAATTCACTTTATTTTTCATATTAATATGAATATGTAATAGATAGAGTCTGATCTCAGCGAGTTGGCTTATTTAAACACCCATGGCTTAACATGTTAAATCTTTTAGAAATGTGTAACCCTCCCTTCTACTTAACTAATACTCACATTTACCGTGGTCTAAGAACAACTGTAAATCACAGATTTTACAATGCTTCCGTCTTATCCAATCAAACAGATTTAATTTAAATTCTTCATCTAAACTTAAATCATAAATATACACAACTGTATCATGATCGGTGATATAACTACCCTCACAGAATAGTACTGACACTATTCCCATTCCTGCAGATGCTTCTCCAATCCTCTACATGCCATGGATCAAGGGATCAATATTTCCCATAATGCAATGCTGATTAAGTTGAGATTCAAAAGGGAAGTTCTTCCCCTCAATAGCCAGGGTAATTCCTAGTAAACACTTTATACCATTGTGCTGTTCAATGATATATTCAAAATATCATGCCTATCTTGCATGTACAGGAATTAAAGCATAGCCAATAGGTTACGGTCATGTTTATCAGATATACAACAATGATAACAGACTGTAGCCACTGGCAATAACATACATATGAAAGTGTTAATTTTGATTCTTATTTTTTTTGCAATACTATTGTTAATACAAATCAATTAGTCCAAAACATGCACACCTAGTCCACACTCTGATGTGCCCACCTCACGTGGTGATCCATGGAGGGACTTATGCACACCTAGTCCATACTCTGATGTGCCCACCTCACCTGGTGATCCATGGAGGGACCATAAACCATGCACACCAAGTCCACACTCTGATGTGCCCACCTCACGTGGTGATCCATGGAGGGACTTATGCACACCTAGTCCATACTCTGATGTGCCCACCTCACCTGGTGATCCATGGAGGGACCATAAACCATGCACACCTAGTCCACACTCTGATGTGCCCACCTCACGTGGTGATCCATGGAGGGACTTTAAACCATTCACACCTAGTCCGCACTCTGATGTGCCCACCTCACCTGGTGATCCATGGAGGGACTATAAACCATGCACACCTAGTCCACTATGATGTGTCCACCTCATCTGGTGATCCATGGATGGACTTTAAACCATGCACACCTAGTCCACACTTGGATGTGTCTACCTCACATGGTGATCCATGGAGGGACTATAAACCATGCACACCTCGTCTACACTCGGATGTGTTCACCTCATGTGGTGATCCATGGAGGGACTATATATCATGCACACCTAGTCCACTATGATGACTGTGTCCACCTCACTTGGTGATACTTGATAGGACTACAAACCTTAGCATTACACACATGCACACAACATGCACTCAAATAGATCTGAATGACAGAAAAATTGGAAAAGAGATGTATGCTATAACAATTGGAATAATGAACGGGTATTACAGGAAAACAGATGTTAACTGACAGACCACTGAGCTGGATCTGACTATTTGTTGAAGAACTCAAGGGTTTAATGAGGTTACATTTAGCTGCCACCAGAAAGAGTGAGAATACAGATCATGCCTCCAAAGAGTGAGTAAGAATACAGATCATGCCTCCAAAAAGTGAGTGAGAATACAGATCATGCCTCCAAAGAGTGAGTGAGAATACAGATCATGCCTCCAAAGAGTGAGTGAGAATACAGATCATGCCTCCAAAGAGTGAGTGAGAATACAGACCATGCCTCCAATGAGTGAGTGAGAATACAGTTCATGCCTCCAAAGAGTGAGTGAGAATACTGATCTTGCCTCCAAAGAGTGAGTGAGAATACAGATCATGACTCCAAAGAGTGAGTGAGAATACAGATCATGCCTCCAAAGAGTGAGTGAGAATACGGATCATGCCTCCAAAGAATGAGTGAGAATACAGACCATGCCTCCAAAGAGTGAGTGAGAATACAGATCATGCCTCCAAAGAGTCAATGTTATTCAAGAATAAACACATGTCAATGTTACTCAGGAATAAATGCATGTCACTGTTACTCAGAAATATACATGTCAATGTTACGCAGGAATACACACGTCATTGTTACTCAGGAATACAAATGTCAATGTTACGCAGGAATACACTTGTCAACGTTACTCAGGAATACACATGTCATTGTTACTCAGGAATACACATGTCAATGTTACTCAGGAATACATTTGTCAATGTTACTCAGGAATACATTTGTCAATGATACTCAGGAATACAAATGTCATTGTTACTCAGAAATACACATGTCAATGTAATTAAGGAATACATTTATCAACGTTACTCAGGAATACATTTGTTTGTCAATGTTACTCAGAAATATACATGTGAATGTTACTCAGGAATATGGATGCCAATGTTATTCAGGAATACACATGTTACTGTTACTCGGGAATACACATGTTACTGTTACTCGGGAATACACATGTGAATGTTACTCAGGAATACATATGTCACTGTTACTCAGGAATACACATGTCAATGTTACTCAGGAATACACATGTCACTGTTACTCAGAAATACACATGTCAATGTAATTAAGGAATAAATTTATCAATGTTACTCAGGAATACATTTGTCAATGTTACTCAGAAATATGAATGCCAATGTTATTCAGGAATACACGTTACTGTTACTCGGGAATACACATGTTACTGTTACTCAGGAATACACATGTCAATGTTACTCAGGAATACACATGTCACTGTTACTCAGGAAAACACATGTCAATGTTATTCAGGAATACACATCATTGTTACTCAGGAATACATGTGTCAATGTTACTCAGGAATACACTTGTCAATGTTACTCAGGAATACAGATGTCATTACTACTCAGGAATACATTTGTTAATGTTACTCAGGAATACATTTGTCAATGTTACTCAGGAATACACTTGTCAATGTTACTCAGGAATACAGATGTCAATGTTACTCAGGAATACATTTGTCAATGTTACTCAGGAATGCACTTGTCAGTGTTACTCAGGAATACAGATGTCATCACTACTCAGGAATACGTTTGTCAATGTTACTCAGGAATACATTTGTCAACGTTACTCAGGAATACACTTGTCAATGTTACTCAGGAATACAGATGTCAATGTTACTCAGGAATGCACTTGTCAATGTTACTCAGGAATACACTTGCCAATGTTACTCAGGAATACAGATGTCAATGTTACTCAGGAATACATTTGTCAATGTTACTCAGGAATGTACTTGTCAATGTTACTCAGGAATACAGATGTCATCACTACTCAGGAATACATTTGTCAATGTTACTCAGGAATACATTTGTCAATGTTACTCAGGACTACACTTGTCAATGTTACTCAGGACTACATTTGTCAGTGTTACTCAGGAATACATTTGTCAATGTTACTCAGGAATACGCTTGTCAATGTTACTCAGGACTACACTTGTCAATGTTACTCAGGACTACATTTGTCAGTGTTACTCAGGAATACAGATGTCATCACTACTCAGGAATACAGATGTCAATGTTACTCAGGAATACATTTGTCAATGTTACTCAGGAATACATTTGTCAATGTTACTCAGGAATACAGATGTCATAGCTACTCAGGAATACATTTGTCAATGTTACTCAGGAATACATTTGTTAATGTTACTCAGGAATACAGATGTCAATGTTACTCAGGAATACACTTGTCAATGTTACTCAGGAATACATTTGTCAATGTTACTCAGGAATACAGATGTCATCACTACTCAGGAATACATTTGTCAATGTTACTCAGGAATACTCATGACAACTGTCAAACTGCTGGAGCAGTTTGAGAAGAGACTGGGCAACAGCTGACTATGTTATTGGGACACCCTTTTTTACAACTCATTTGCCAGGATATTTTGACCAAAATATATGGACCTATATATTTGGTCAGATTATGTATTGAATTACGTAGAAAAAACTTGATTTTCATATTCTTAACCAGGTGAACAGCATGTTTCAAGGGCTCATTAACGATACATAATTCAGTACATATATCGAAAAATAAACATACGATGATCTGCCTTGAAAAATTTAAGTCTTGAGCATGTGTGCATTCAAGTACTTCGACCAAATTGTAAAATTATATTAAAGATGACTCTGTTGAAAGAAATGGTCAATAATAATGGCATATTTCCATGACCTTAAATATTAAATACCTCTGGGATACACAATCAAAACTGCCTTGTCAATTTCCGTAATCGAGGCATATAGTTTAACTGCCTGTTTAACTTTGCAGTTCTTATTGTGGTGATTCGACATCACGTTCTGTTTGCTGTTTGTGGGCTGTATTTTTCAAAAAGAATACAATCCAGCAATAACAAGATGCTCAAGTATTGCAATACACATCCCCTACCGGGCAAATACACATCCCCTCCCGGGTATTTTTTTTTAGCAATGGTGACACACCAAGTTTCAGGCCAATATCTCATTCCTAAGTAAAGTTAATGAGCAGAAACAGTTGTTCTATTTTTAGTAACAGTGAACTTGACCTTGAACCCAGTGATCCAAAATGCAATCACAAGCTTCCTTTTCAAATAAGCTACCTACCCATAATGTTTCATTACAATCTCATTCCTAAGTAAAGATATTGAGCAGAACCCATTTTTCTATTTTTAGTAACAGTGGCCTTGACCTTGAACTCAGTGACCCCAAATGCAATCCCAAGCTTCCTTTTCATATAAGCTACATACCCATAAAGTTCATTCCAATATCTCATTCCTAACTAAAGTTATTGAGCTGAAACCATTTTTCTATTTTTAGTAACAGTGACCTTGACCCCAATGGCCACAAATGCAACGCCAAGCTTGCGAAGTTTCAGGACTATAAGCCATTCCTAACTAAAGTTATTAAGCGGAAACCATTTTCCTATTTTTAGTAACAGTGACCATGACCTTGACCCCAGTGACCCCAAATGCAATCCCAACCTTCCTGTTCATGTAAGTATCATAAAGTATCATTCCAATATCTCATTCCTAACTGAAGTTATTGAGCAGAAACCATTTTTCTTTATTTAGTAACAGTGTATTTTGTGTATTTTTACAATTTCTGTTGCCAAAGCAACCACAATTTTGGACATAGTAATAAAACAAAATGATCTGCATAATCTCCTCACTCCATTTTACCTGCACACAAATTTTCATTAAATTACCTTAACCATTTCTTTTGTTATCAAAGGATCCATATATTTTGTGTATTTTACTAATACCATTGCCATAGCAACAATATTTTTTGTCAGATCAACAAAATAAAATAATCTGGACAGGTTGCACTGTGTTTCTTTTTCAAACTGGAAACTCTCTGGGGCTTTTTTTTCTAACTCAGGGTACCACAAAACATGATTTTATATGCAATTACTTAAAAATGTGTCATGAGACTTTAAGTCTCACAAAGTAAGAAAGTTGCAGAAGGCGTCATTGGGCATCAAATAAGTCCCACAGGGACAAACTGACTGACGGACGGATGGGGGGCATACCTATAGTCCGTTCCTCTGAGACACCGGTAGGGGACTAAAGATCAACAAAATAAAATAAGGTGCATAATCCCCTCATTGGACTCTACCAACATGTAAAGTTTAATAAAAATATTTTAAATATTTTTCTTCTCAATATCACTCAATATCACAGGATCCATATTTGTGGGATGGACTGACAAACCGGTAGGGGACTAATAAAATCATCTTTTTATTTTAAAGAAATATTTGAATAATATGCATTTCATTCCTTAGAGCATTAAAGAAGCACCTGTTCTATCAAGATCAACATTTAAAGGGACACACGACAATCTTAAAGTCTTTATCAATCATTAACATTCAAGTCTCAATTTATTATGTCAAACCATTGATTTTTAAGAGAAAAGCAAAAAATGATGACAATTTTAACTTTAAGGCCATAATAAATTAATTGCTAGTTTCTCATCCAAATTTATTTCAAAATAGGGGCGTGGGGTGAAATTTTATTTTTTATTTTTTATTTTATACGACAAATGATGGCTTCGGCACAAGGCAAAAATAGTAGAACATGCTACTGAGTACTTCCAAGATTGAAAACACATTTTTAATAGTGTTTCATACTTTCAGCAATTTAAAATTATTATTTTTTTGTTTTTGAAGAAATAAAAAATAATTGGGGTGGGCAGGGATGAGAATCTAGCAATTAAATTATTATGGCCTAAACATGTTTTTATACAATTTCTTATTTTGAAAATAAACATAAATTATTATAATACCATTTTGCTATTCACTATGAATCTTTTGAATGTATTCTCATCAAAATCAGAGAATAATTGAGTGAGAAGATAGAAGGAAAAATTAAGGTGCCACGTGATATTTTGGTAACTTCACTGGTTATGAGAGGAAGTTTCGTATCTGTTTATTAATATGTCTGAGTTATAATTAATATTAATGATTGAACAAATGCAAGTAATGTAAAAAAAAATGCTAACGGTACGCCTCAAGTTTAAAAAAATCAAGATTGCTGTGTGTCCCTTTAACTCACCATTCTAACAAGAGTGCATGATGACACCCTAATGGCTCACCATTCTAACAAGAGTGCATGAGGACACTCTAATGGCTCTCACCATTTTAACAAGAGTGCATGAGGACACTCTAATGGCTCTCAGAATCCTAACAAGAGTGCATGAGGACACTCTAATGGCTCTCACCATTTTAACAAGAGTGCATGAGGACACTCTAATGGCTCTCACCATTTTAACAAGAGTGCATGAGGACACCCTAATGGCTCTCACCTTTCTAACAAGAGTGCATGAGGACACTCTTATGGCTCTCACCATTCTAACAAGAGTGCATGAGGACTCTCTAATGGTTCACCATTCTAACAAGAGTGCATGATGACAAAAATGGCTCACCATTCTAACAAGAGTGCATGAGGACACTCTAATGGCTCGCCATTCTAACAAGAGTGCATGAGGACACTCTAATGGCTCACCATTCTAACAAGAGTGCATGAGGACACTCTAATGGATATCATAGCTCTTACAAGATAAAACAAATGTTTTCCGTCATTCGGATGCGAAACTATGAAGTGAAACTATGAAGTATTGTTTGTAATGCAGAATCAGAGATGAATATCAACTAAATGCCCTTTTTTTCACTTTTGATGTTTAACACTTATTCTCTTTTTGTCCAAAAAGATTGTCCGTCACCTAAATGGCGGGACTAGAAATAAATAATAATTTTTTTGTTCTATTTATTTAGTATTTCCAATCAAATACTACAGTTTTGTGATTTTTTGAAAATGAATTTATTAAACGTTGTTTGCATAAATATTCAGATAAGGCTATATCCAAGCAAACACTGCTCAAAGGCGATTAATTGTCGTGATCTCTCAAGAGACGGTGAGCTCCATCGGAAATTCAAACAGACAGATCATTTTAAATTTCTGTTCCCTTTTCCCCACTCTAAAACTACAATGAAGTTCTTTAAAACGACACTTATAAAATGTTGAGTGGTAATTTTAGGAAGCAATAGTGAGAACTTGGCAGACTGTTTTGGCATTGTAATCAATATAAGGCTATTCATGTGCATTCTGCGGTGTAAAAGTCCTGCTGAGAATCCAGTGTCCCTATACATAGATATAATTAATGGGAATGAAGGCACATAGCCCCTCTAGCCAAACAATATCGACTATTGAGAGTTTTGAAAAACATGGAAAAGGAATATGGAAGAATTATCAAATCAGACGATAAACAAAGAAGATATGACCGTTTGCAGGTTTTTCTGGAACGGATTGGAAGTGGCCATTTTGTGAACTATGACATCATAGTTCTAAATTTCCATATATGATAATTTACTGATTTATAAGAATGAAAATCACAGTAAAGCTGTATGACAAAGTATGTATACCGAAGTGTAATAATGCATTATATGATAAGTTATGGTTCTGAATTAATTTGCATTGATTTTCTGTTTAAATTTAAATGATATTTATCGATATATATATGCCAATTATGGAAATTTAGAATTATGAAGTTATAGTTTCCGATTTTTACCTTGGACCAAATAGACATCAAGAACAACATACCTATAAAGTTTCATAAAAAGCAGTTTCAGAAGAGTCGCCACAAGATTTTCCTACATAACTCTTTGTAAACAAAGATGGCCGCTGATTTTCACCAAGGACCAACATCACGTCATGCTGATCATTTTAGTAAAAGTCCCATATCAGTATCACTTATAGTTTTGGAGGAGTAGTCGCTACAAACCTCTTTTTCAAGAATCTATTTTTAGCTTTAGTGGCCATCTTGGATTTCACATCAACCTGCTAGGATAAACTAGAGCTTATGGGCAAACATTCCTGTAAAGTTTCTTGAAAATCCATCCATTACTTTCAGACCAGTAGTCGCCACATAAAAAGTTTACGGACGGACAGACATATGGACTGATGAACGATGGACGGATCTTTGATCAGCAGAGCTAAAAATTATGAAATATACATGTTACTGTGATAAATACTGTTTCTAAAAGTGTGACATAATGCATTAAACTAAATGACACCTCTTTAATGGGGAAAATGAGAGTGATTTTACAGTTACAAATCAAATTGCAAAACTCTCTGTTGTCTGGAAAATGAAGATCAATATTCTAACATTGGACATTTCCCAAAGAACAATATAATAAGTTAATCACAGACTAGGTTCTGGAGATAATTCAATACAAGATCTAAAAGCATCGTGGATCGCAGATGAACTGATGCTTTACGACCGATTACTTTAGAATAGATTTTCATGCAAAATTCCAGATTCACCGAGTTATTTTTTAAACATAAAGTCTTGTTGGAATATATTTTCCTTCTCAAATTCTTAATATTATAAAGGCATAATAAGGACTACCCTTATTATTAAAGCTATCGGGGGTCGGGAGGGGGAGGGGGATGGGGTGGGGAGGGGAGAGGGAGGGGGGATTTTCACTAGTGACCATTCAGCTAGAAGTTTCACTAGTGGACCATTCAGCTGAAGTCAGCTAGGCTACTGGCAAGTGTATTTTCTCTGAAATTAGACCTCATACCTCGTATTTAAACTGCCCCTCTTTTGAAACAAGAGGGCCATAATGGCCCTAAATCGCTCAACTGAGAGCAGTCATGTTTTGAGCAATCGTTGTCGAGTGTCATTCAAACATCAAATAACATGACTGTAGCTTTTTTCAATAAAGTGTCAGTTTCAGCTCAGTTATATGCACTGCATGCAAACGATTTTATATTATCAAATCTATTATGATGACAGGAATGGATGTACTATAGCTGATAGCAAAGTTTCCATATAGTTATATAGGGAAACTGCCTGCCCACTGGCGACTATATGTTTTGATGAATCAACCCAGTTTGAACAAACTTGGTAGAAGATCACCCAAACATCATTTCTGTGAAATTATTTTGAAATCCATTGGCGGTTTCAGGAGTAGAATTTTTAAGTTTCCATATAGAAATATAGCAAATATAAGCCCTGTCCACTGGTGGCCATGTTTTTTTATGAATCAACCCAGCTTGAACAATCTTGAAAGAGGTCAACCCTAACATCATTTCTGTGAAATTATTTTGTAATGGGACAAGTGGCTTCAGACAAGAATTTTTTTAAATGTTTTCTGATATAGTTATATGGGGAAACTGCCCATGATTTAAAATTTGACCAATCAACCCGGCTTGAACAATCTTGGTAAAGTATCACCCAAACATCATTTCTGTGAAATTATATTGAAATCCATTAAGCGATTTCAGACGAGAAGAAATTTTAAGTTTACAATATAGAAATATAGCAAAAAAAAGCCCCGCCCCCTGGCGCCCAGTTTTTTGACGAATCAACTATCTTGGTAGAGAGTCACCCAAACATCCTTTCTATGAAATTATTTTGAAATCGAGCCGGTGAGCTTTAGAGAAGAAGATTTTTTAAGGTTTTCAAGCTTGTTTTCTTTCAGTTGCCAGGGCAACCAGAGTTCTGCATGGATTTCCATTATTTGAAAAATCTTGAGAGAAGACCACCCAAGGATCATTCCTGTGAAGTTTTGTCAAAATTGGCCGAACAGTTTCAGAGGAGGTCATTTGAAGCAATTGTGGACGGACGTGTACAATATACATGTCAAATTTAAATAAAACAAAACTGTATGCTTTGCTTCAGTCCATATAACATTCTAGGTCTTACCTCCCAGTCCATAAACCTGCATATGGACCTTAGCACCATAAATTAGTTGTTAAATAATAAATACATAAATATTGCTGCGAGTTCCTTTAAAATATAAGTTGACATAACCAAATAAGTTATCATAATCTTCTTTAAAATTAACTGACTCTAATGGTCCCCACAGGCAAGCATAGGTTCACATACTGCTTATCCAGGCTGAGGGGCAAAATACCGCACCCCACAAAGCCCGACCCACACCCCGTCCCCCAACATAAACATTAACAGTCATCATCCCCATCCCTGTATTGTTTCAGTTGCTATTTGAGTGTTCAACTGGTAGAAAACAATAGCTCTGCGTAACATGAGTGTTTACAACAGAATTTGCAGCAACTTTGCAGTTCTTCAGGTGAGAAGGTTCTAGGTCCATTCTGCATATTTTTATCTCAATCTAGATGGAGGGTGGGCTTGAAATATTCATTCCTGTTGGCGCCATTTAACCTTTTTGAGTAGTTGCGCCATAAAACCCGATTCACCTCAACTAAACTTTGTTTAACAACATTATCAACATCACAGAATAGAATTATTATTATCCAAAGACAAGGCAACAAATCAGGTAGGTTGACATCTCGCCCATCAATTATTCATCCCTTAAACTGAGTGAGTATTATGTCCATCAATTATTCAGCGTGTATAATTATCCGTACTTACATCAAGTACTCATTATTCATAAACTTCCATACAGGAAAGAGGGAGACAAAAAGATGAATAATTTTGGAAGGTCTAATAATGGTTTATAACCAGAGAGGTGAAAATCAATGACAATTATCTGTTTATGGATTGGCTCGATGAGCTGGTGTCGGTACACGATGTTACAGGACGACATAAAAAAGTATGAAAATCATATGAAAGATTACATACATGTAGTTTAAGAGATAACCATGCTAAGATTTTCAATCTGGGACGGTATGTGAGTCGTTTTACGGTCTGAGAATTTCGTTTCATGGCGACGAGGTAGCGGAGCCATAAAACGGAATTTCAGACCGTAAAACCAACCACATACTGTCCCAGATTAAAAATCTTACCACAGTTATCTTAATTCTAATGCCTTTCCATGTAAATGTCAGAAATATATAGTAAAATTATACACACACTTGTTTTTCTATGGAAACTCGAATTCATCGGTAAACAGCATTTTGTTGATGTCATCCAATGACGTCGCTAATGTTACAAAGTTATGTGACGTCACATACTTTTCAGACAGTAAATCATGGGTTTTACGGTTGCAAATATGTGGCATAAGCCAATGAAGTAACTCGTTATATTTATATTATAGTTTATATTATAGTTGCATTAGAATATATATTTGTAAGCATGTTTTTGAAGAAAAAAAAGGGTATATTAAAATCGCCTCCGTATGTCCGTCCGTCTGTCTGTCCGTTACAGAAAATACTCATAAACCGCTGAACCCAGGGTGGGTGGGGTGGGCCGGATTTGGAGTAATTTTTTTTGTTGTAATTATGCCTCAAATGAAACATTATGGTGATAGCTCTGCACCCAGGGTCCCTCAGTGGGGTCAAAAGGTCAAAAACTGTAAAAATTCAATTACACTGTTATTTTTCTATATTCTTGCACATAACTTGGTGTATGTAAACGTCTATAAAAGATAAGCAACATATTAAATGATTTTATTATTTTATACCCATGTTTTTGAGAAAAAAAACAGGGTATATTATAATCGCCTCCGTTTGTCCGTAGGTCTGTCCGTTACCGCATCTCCTCCTAAATCGCTGAACGGAATTCAACTAAACTTAGGGTATGACATCACCATATGATGACGGCGTGCAAGAGAACTATTAATTTTAGCTCCGAGCCCAGGGGCCCTCAGTGGGGGTCAAAAGGTCAAATAAACTAAAAATTCAATTACACTGTAATTTTTTCAGACTTGTTAACTTATAACTTAAAAAGATAAACAACATATCACACTGCAGGGAATCGACTGAAGTCACATGGTTTTTTATGATAGGTACCACGGCTTTTTACGGTGTTTTGGCCTCGCTTCAGGTAAGAAAAATCTTAATTACTCATTCCATAGTGGGTCAATTTTGATTTGGAAAATGGCATGGAACCAAGAAAAATATGCTGAATCCACACGACTATGAAGTTCATAAACGAGGATGATGCCGTTTTGAAGATTACTTTAGGAACATTTTCAAAACAACACAATAATTCAGTGATAACAACCACACTCTAATGTAACTGCCATTAAGTATCTCCGTTTTCCATTGTTTCAAGTTTTCTTTTGTTCATAGCTTTTTAGATATAGCATTTCAATATTAAACGAGTTATACATTGATTTAAAACAAAAGCAGATAATCTGAGATGAAAAGAAGGAAAATGAAAGATGATAGCGCCCACTCATAATAATTTTATATGATATCGCCCACATCAAGCTTATTGTTATGTTTTAGGCAAGGTTTCTCAAATGTATTTGTTATATGCAATGGTTCTTGATTGTTTATTTTTAATGTAGTTTATCATACACTTAGGAAATAGAGGTTATTTCCCTTATATCGGGACTCTCCATTTGCGTATATAATAAGAAGAACAGACGATACTGAATTGTAAATATTTTCGACTTCTTCAATTTAATAATTTTAAATTGTAATTGGTGTGAAACGAGGACAAGTGGCTTTCTACTTGCATTAATTACAGTAATTTTCCATCTAACTGTTGTTTAAATGTCACGTTAATTTATTTATTTATAACATTCAGATACTAATTCAATCAACTATACAAACAATAAGAGTGATATGTAATGTATTTATATATTTTTAGATGAATAAGACCAAGTGTGCACTGGTGTGTAGGCACTGTGGTATCTCCTTGACTAGCAAAGGAGGGCTTCGAACACGCGAGCTTCGGCATGTGGGTCAAGGAACATATACCTGCTGTGACAAGATGTTCTATAGTGCAGCAACGCCAACAGTAAGTAAATATTGCTAAACCTTTTGTTTTGTACATAGTTTGCGAGTACTTCATTTGATACGTCGAAAACGAAACGTCAAATCAATGTGAGGCGCGCCAGTCTCCGGATCATACATGTATGTCCATGTTACTGTTGATAAAATATCAAACAATTTCGATGCACGCCCTCAGTATAATATTTTTTTCGCTCGCTCGACGCTTAATGCTAATGAGTGCTTTAATTAACACATTGTTGAATCCTTTTTTTTTAAAACGGACTTTTTTTACCCTATCAATGCACTACTGCAACCGTTTTATGAGGCTAGAAACGGACCCGAAAATTGACCAAAAACTTACGCCCCCGCTAAGCTGAAATCCTTGATCCGCCCCTGAGCAGTTTATGCGATAACCATTACTGACCAAACCTATTAAATATTATATGAAGACTATAAAGGCCATGTATATTTTTTAAATATATAAATCCAAGAAAGATGGAAGATATGCGTTTGATGGTGTTGCAAGAGAAATAAATTATAAAATTAACTGGTTACAGATCTCAATACACTATCCTAGGACATTTAGAAATTCCTGACTCAGGGGAAAGAACTCCCGCGAAGTGAAATTGATTATATATGTAATATATTTGTGAGAAGAAATATCGATTTCTTTGTAAATAAATTTTAAACACAGTTATTTTCATATATACAGTAACAGTTTATATTTATTTTCCAATGTATTTTGGCGATTAAAATGCCTTCCCGGAGGAACTGGACTTGAAAACTTGTATCACTGTATACAATTTGTGGGTGGGGTAATGCTAAAAAAAAAAAAATCTGTCCTAAATTGTTCCATCTTACCATTGCTACGCTTTCATCCAATGACTACTGCCAATGCAGCTTAAACGTACATCAATTGGTTATGAGAAGATAAGAATTACTGAATTTTTAATTTTCTCAGTATTTAATGAATTATAATGAGTATCTGAATCCATTAAATCAGAATCGGCTTTAACATAATGAGATGTCGTCAGCTGGGTATAAGTAATAGATAGAGTCAGGTCTCGGTGAGCTGGTTCATTTAAATACATTTTAATAAAACGAGATACGTAAAAGTATTGCCAAACAAGATAAATGATAACTGACAAAGACAAAAACAAACAGACACATTATTTTTAAGGCAAGTAAAAAAACGGGGCTTAGTGTGACGAAAACCTCAGGGCTAGTGGAAAAAAAACAGGGCTAGTGGATTTTCAGGACCCACTAGCCCTGGGCTAATCCCCTAAAAAAATAATCTTGGAGCACCGGATACTCCATTCTTTGGAGACATAAAAGAATTGAATTGAATTGAATTGGATTTTATAGTCGCACCAACAGCTAAGGTCATATGGCGACTTTCCAGCTTCCATTGGTGGAGGAAGACCCCAGGTGCCCCTCCGGGCAATTTTCGTGCATGGGCGGGCACCTGGGTAGAACCACCGACGTTCCGCAAGCCAGCTGGATAGCTTCCTCACATAAAGATTCCTAGGCCCCGAGACATAAAAGAAGGAAATTTAATAGCACTAGACTCAGGTAATCATTTATGTTTTAATTTCATGGCTCTTCATTAATATTGAGATCCGCTCAATGTGTGACTTGCATTAAAATATATATTATAACCTATGCATATGAAACTGACAAAAATTAAAGTTCTCCGGCCATATTTTTGTTTCATGAACATGTTTATGTCTATTTAAATCAAAATCAATATACAACAACAGATATTTACAATTCACACATTGCAATATCTGTGAAAAGCAAGAATAAGATTTTATTTGATGACTAGAAAACTTTGAACAGGTAAATTAATCCACAGTAATTATCTGGCAACTGTTGTGCAGCTATACAATTCAGATTTACCTCATTTCCCCGTGCAGTCACGCAGTGGGAAAAGCAGTATCTACGTCATGCAAATAATACTTATTTTTAAATACAACTTAGTAGCGGATTTAAATATATGTTTCCAAGAAATGTTTATATGATGTTTAAGAGTTAAATTTGTTAATTGATAATACTACAAAAAAGGGTGGCCATTCATCTTTAAAACATGGTATGCTACCTCATGCCTGGCAAAAAATGACCTTAACATGTGCACTGAGAGGTAAAACAATTATTGGTTACAGCATGGCAACATCATATTACTCAGATATTAGTCATAGTCAACCATTACAGCATCAAAGCAGATATTTTGAATAATAATTGAGTAGATATTTTGTCATTCAAAGGAAATATACTTAAGCCTGGCATTATAGCAAAAAGATTATAAAAATTCATAATGCATGCATGATAAAACATTAAAAAAGGTTTACACTCGACACCTTTTATACTCAAATACACATAAGCAGAAGGTTTGATGCATTACTAGTTTGATGTATTGAACTCATGTTCAGTTCTGTAAAGTAAGATAAACAATAAATGAACTGAAAAATTAATGAAAATAAATAAATAATGTATTCTTACCTCTTTGACCTTCATTCTGACAAAATGTCTATCATGTCAAAATTCCTGGCACAAACGTAGTCAATCTACTAGCAGTCTTCTGTGAGATTGTTGAGGACTTTGGAAGCTTGCAATCCATATATGGATTGCTCCCTCGTATACGTCTGTATTCTGGATGTCAGCATGGATCTTTTCTAACTCATTGTGAAAACTTGGCAAACACTTCTGTAAAAGAAAATCAATTCATTGATTTCAGACTTCGGTACTTCAGTAGGTTCCAATGAGTAGTTTGAATGGGAACATTTTTCACCAGTGAGTGGACGGACGGGTAATGATTTAGCTGTCTATTTAGTCCAAGAGGGGGATCGAGGGCTAAAATCTAAACATGGTCCCTAAATTAGTTTGAAGAGTATATTTATTGTATTTTGATTGTAATTCTTTAAGCCCACTTTCCTCGCCCTAAGAAAATACATTTAAACAAGAGGCCCAAGAGGGCCTGTGGATGCTCTACTGGCTAACACGGCTCTTACAACATCAATGAAGCGATTGACTGCCATTTACGATTTTTTTGAAAGTTTCGGGCAAAAAACAGCTTTTTAACTAAATCAAGGGCCATAACTAGAGAATCTGGTAAAGTTTGGAAAAGATCAGATGAAAAATGAAGGCCGTACCGTATTAACGAGGCAAAATATAGCATTAACTCCTCTGTTACTGGTCTGGTCTGGTCCGACATAGAGCTAAAAGAAAAAAAAAAAATAAAAAAATAATATAAACAAGAGGGCCATGATGGCCCTATATCGCTCACCTGAGTAAATCTGAACCAATACAAAAGGGCCACCGGCCCTAAAGCGATCACCCGAGTACTGGCACATTATCAAACTTCTGGTTAAGATTGTTCAAGAAATGTGGGCTCTGTTGTGTATAACAACATTGATATAGACGGTTTAAGACCCCGACAAAGTTTGGTAAAGATCAAATACAAAATGAAGGTGCTAGAGAGTAACACCTTGGGCAGAGCCAAATGTGACCCTAGGGCTAAATGTAATATATGAGAGCAGTGTGCTTTGTGGTTTTAGAGAAGAAGATTTTTTTAATTTTTCCCTATACAAGTCTATGTAAAACGTGAACCCTGGGGCGGGGCCAAATGTGAAACCAGGGTCACCATTTGAACAAACTTGATAAAGGACCATAACAGTATAGTAAATGCAAAATATTAAACCTCTGGCTCTTGTAGTTACAGAGAAGAAGACTTTAATGTAAAACTGTGACCCATGGAGTGGGGTCAAATTTTACCCCAGGGTCACCATTTGAACAAACTTGGTAGAGGACCATAAGCTTATAGCAAATGCAAAATATTAAACCTCTGGCCCTTGCAGTTCCAGAGAAGAAGATCTTTTTCAGTTTTTCCCTATACAAGCCTATGTAAAACTGTGACCCCCGGGGCGGGGCCAAATGTGACCCCTGGGTCACCACATTTGAACCAAATTGGTAGAGGACCATGAGCCTATAGCAAATGCAAAATATTAAACCTCTGGCTCTTGCAGTTTCAGAGAAGAAGACTTTTTAAGTCATTCCCTATACATGTCTATGTAAAACATGTGACTCTTGGGGCGGGGCCAAATGTAATGTGACCCAAGGGTCACCATTTGAACAAACTTGGTAAAGGACCATAAGCTTATAGTAAATGCAAAATATCAAACCTCTGGCTCTTGTAGTTTCCGAGAAGTTTTTTATTTATTTTTCCTATATAAGTCTATGTAAAACTGTGACCTCCGGGGCGAGGACAAATTTGACCCCAGGGTCACCATTTGAACAAACTAAGTGGAGGACCATAAGCTGATGCTACATGTAATACATGAGAGCTCCGTGCCATGTGGTTCCAGAGAAGAAGATTTTTTCCAGTTTTTCCCTATACAAGCCTATGTAAAACTGTGACCCCCGGGGCAGGGCCAAGTATGAGCCCTGGGTCACCATTTGAACAAACTTGGTAGAGGACCATAAGCTTATAGCACCAGCAAAATATTAAACCTCTGCCTCTTGCAGTTTGAGAGAAGAAGATTTTTTAAGTTTTTCCCTATACATGTCTATGTAAAACATGTGACCCTTGGGGCGGGGCCAAATGTGATCCGAGGGTCACCATTTGAACACAATTGGTAAAGGACCATAAGCTTATAGTAAATGCAAAATATCAAACCTCTGGCTCTTGTAGTTTCCGAGAAGAAGATTTTTCCCCCCCCCCCCTATATACTGTCTATGTAAATCTGTGACCCCCGGGGCGGGGACAAATTTGACCCCAGGGTCACCATTTGAACAAACTTAGTAAAGGACCATATAAGCTGATGCTACATGTAATACATGAGACCTCTGTGCCTTGTGGTTTCAGAGAAGAAGATTTTTTAAAGTTTTTTTCCTAAATGTCTATATGAAAAACAGGCAAAATCTCAATATACAAACTTTGGACCCCCAGGGCATGGCCATTTTTGACCCCAGGGACTTCATTTGAACAAACTTGATAGTCTAGGCGTTGGTGATCATTTTAAAAGAAAAATTGTTGAAATCTGTCCAGCGGTTCTTGAGAAGAAGATTTTTTAAGGTTTCGACCATATATGGTAATGGCGGCCATCTTGGATGACGCGCTGACCTAATTTTAATAAATCTAAAAAGCATTCATCTAAGGATCATCCACGTGAAGTTTGGTCAAAATTGGCCACGCGGTTTCTGAGGAGAAGTCGTTTGAAGCAAAAGTTAACGACGACGACGACGGACGGACGACGGACGAAGAGTGATCCAAATAGCTCACCTTTGAGCCTTCGGCTCAGGTGAGCTAAAAAAGAAAGTCATAAAATCTGCTAAAGTTTGGCAAAGATCAGATGAGAAATGAAGGCCCTATTGTCTTAACGAGGCAAAATATAGCATTTTGAACTAAATCAAGGGCCATAACTCCGCTGTTACTAGTCCGTTATGAATGGTTTTCAGACTTGTCCGAGCTTTCATTGATATTAACAATCTGATAAAGTTTGGTAAAGTTCGGATGAACAATGAAGCCCCTATCGTCTTAACGAGGCAAATATAGCATTTTTAACAAAATCAAGGGCCATAACTCCGCTGTTACTAGTCCGATATGGCTGGTTTTCGAACTTGTCCGAGCTTTCATTCATATTAACAATGTGGTAAAGTTTGGTAAAGATAGGATGAAAAATGAAGGCCCTATCGTCTTAACGAGGCAAAATATAGCAATATAGCATTTTTAACTAAATCAAGGGCCATAACTCCGCTGTTACTTGTTCGATCTGGCTGGTTTTCGAACTCATCCGAGCTTTCGTTGATATTAACAACCTGTTAAAGTTTGGTAAAGATCGGATTAAAAATGAAGGCCCTATCGTCTTAACGAGCCAAAAGTTAACGCCGACGACGGACGACGGACGACGGACAACTCGGCATCCCATAAGCTCTGCTGGCCTAGAGCTAAAAAACAACAACAACAAAAAACAAAAAAAATCAGCTGTACGTCTCTAAAGGAAATTGCAGAATGATTTATGTAGCATGGTGTGAGTCCTCTCATGTATTATGTATGGCAGAGAATATCTCAAGGATATTGAAGCAGTTCAATGGTTCAGAGATGTATAAAACAATCAATGAAATATCTGCTTCTAAGATGTCTTTTCTATAAAATATTGACCCAATGCTATAGATTTAATGGATCTTCTGTATCTAGTACAACTGTTAGTAATTATGTACTATCTAGTACAACTGTTAGTAATTATGTACTATCTAGTACAACTGTTATGTTAGTAATTATGTACTATGCAAAGATGAATATCAGGGTTAGAATTTAACTTTTTTTTTCACTTGCACATTTTTGCGAGTGGTAATATTTTCTACTGGCAAAATGAAAAATGCACTGGCAAAATTTTATTGAACTTTTATTTTTACCATTAATTGCCATTATAAACACGTCGAAGAATGGATTTCTATTTTCCTGATGTAAAATCACGCAAGACAATCACCAATACGAAACCAGTCTGAGGAAATCTACAAGGTGTGCGATAGAGATTTTCGGTTAAAATGCACATTACGCCTTTTTAGTTCAGGAACTGCAAACGCAAGAGGCGTGGCGATACTTTTTAACAAACACTTAGATTATAAAGTACATTCTCACATAACAGATAAGGAAGGTAATTTTCTCATAGCTGACATGACAGTTGAAAATAATCGTTTTACACTTATCAATCTATATGGCCCAAATAATGATTCCCCCAGTTTTTATGATACTATTTTGTCGAAATATGAACAATTTAAAAACAGTACCCTAATCATGTGTGGAGACTTTAATTTAGTTCAAGATCCAATCCTAGATTACTCTAATTACAAAAACGTAAATAACAAAAAGGCACGAGAACGGGTTCTAGATATTAAATGTGAATATAACCTCATTGATCCTTTCAGAGAATTACACCCACACCTAAAACGGTATACTTGGAGAAAAACAACTCCTTTAAAACAAGCCAGACTCGACTTTTTCCTAGTTTCAGAAAAAAGTCCGTTTTCAAATAAAAGGATTTAACAATGTGTTAATTAAAGCACTCATTAGCCATTATGCGTCGAGCGAGCGAAAAGAGCGGAAAAAAAATTATACTGAGGGCGTGCAACGAAATTGTTTGATATTTTATCAACAGTAACATGGACATACATGTATGATCTGGAAATTTTATTGAATCCAGTTACCGCTCAGACCACTCAGTGATAGTACTAAAATTGAATTTCACTCAATTTATACCTGGTAAACCCCTTTGGAAACATAATAATTCTCTTCTTAGTGATACTGAATATTTAAACGTAATAAATAAAAAAAATCAGGACATTAAACTACAGTATGCAGTCCCAATTTACAATATGGAGAACATTCATAAT
Organism: Cyrtodaria siliqua; assembly: GCA_037043455.1. Classification (NCBI taxonomy): domain Eukaryota; kingdom Metazoa; phylum Mollusca; class Bivalvia; order Adapedonta; family Hiatellidae; genus Cyrtodaria; species Cyrtodaria siliqua. The sequence goes on along the minus strand of JAWPHD010006163.1, from coordinate 96,396 downwards.
ATCCCCAATAATGAATTACAATTTTTAACTAATGATCAACTATTTCTCGAAACACTACTCATGGAATTACGGGGTAAATCAATATCGTATTCTAGTTACAAGAAAAAAATGACAGATAAAAGAGAAAAAGAATTGATTGCTGAGATAGAAACATTAGAAAATAACCTGTCTTCAAATAATTTAGAAACATTAGAAACATATAAAAATGAATTAAGAATATTAAGAAAACGAAAAATGAATGGCTACCTAATCAGATCAAGAGCAAATATTATTGAGAACGATGAAAAATCAACATCATTTTTTTGCAATTTAGAATCCCATAATTACGCTTCAAAGATAATTCCCAAAATAGAAAAAGAAAATGGAACAAGAGGTCAATGACCTTGAAGCTCTACTGATTGATTTTGATTTCAGGAAGTAGTCGCTACAGACTTGTTTTTTGAAAAATTATTTTTAGCCGTGGCGGCCATCTTGAATTTCCGGCCGACCTGAAATTTTGCTAGGATCAATTAGACATCAAGAGCAACATTCCTGTGAAGTTTCATGAAAATCCGTCAAGTAGTTTCACAGGAATAGTCGCTACAAGTTTTCATTATATAACTCTATGTAAACAAAGATGGTCGCTGACAGCCATGTTTAACGTCGAATCAAAATAATGTTTGACTCTAATAACCATCATGTCATGCTGATCATTTTACAAAAAGTCCCATATCAATATCACTTATAGTTTTCAAGACGTAGTCGCTACAAACATCTTTTTTAAAAAATCTAATTTTAGCTGTAGCGGCCATCTTGAATTTCTGGCCAATCTGAAATTTTGCTAGGATCAATTAGACATTAAGAGCAACATTCCTGTAAAGTTTCATAAAAATCTGCCAAGTAGTTTCAAAGGATTAGTCGCTACAAGTTTTTACTATATAACTCTATGTAAACAAAGATGGCTGCTGGCAGCCATGTTTAACGTTGAATCAAAACAATTTTTGACAAGGACCAACATCATGTCATGCTGATCATTTTACAAAAAGTCCAATATCAATATCACTTATAGTTTTCAAGTAGTAGTCGCTACAAACTTGTATTTTGAAAATCTATTTTTAGCCATGGCAGCCATCTTGAATTTCCGGGCGACTTGAAATTTTGCTAGGATCAATTAGACATCAAGAGCAACATTCCTGTGAAGTTTCATGACAATCCGTCAAGTAGTTTCAGAGAAGTAGTCGCTACAAGTTTTCATCATATAACTCTATGTAAACAAAGATGGCCACTGGCAGCCATGTTTAACGTCGAATCAAAATAATGTTTGACTCTTATAACCATCATGTCATGCTGATCATTTTACAAAAAGTCCCATATCAATATCACTTATAGTTTTCAAGACGTAGTCGCTACAAACTTCTTTTTTAAAAATCTATTTTTAGCTGTGGCGGCCATCTTGAATTTCTGGCCGATCTGAAATTTTGCTAGTATCAATTAGACATTAAGAGCAATATTCCTGTAAAGTTTCATGACCTTGAGGCTCTACTGATTGATTTTGATTTCAGGAAGTAGTCGCTACAAACTTGTTTTTTGAAAATCTATTTTTAGCCGTGGCGGCCATCTTGAATTTCCGGCCGACCTGAAATTTTGCTAGGATCAATTAGACATCAAGAGCAACATTCCTGTGAAGTTTCATGAAAATCCGTCAAGTAGTTTCGGAGGAGTAGTTGCTACAAGTTTTCATTATATAACTCTATGTAAACAAAGATGGCCGCTGGCAGCCATGTTTAACGTCGAATCAAAACGATTTTCGACAAGGACCAACATTATGTCATGCTGATCATTTTAGAAAAAGTCCCATATCAATATCACTTATAGTTTTCATGAAGAAGTCGCTACAAACTTGTTTTTTAAAAACCTATTTTTAGATCTGGCGGCCATCTTGGATTTCACATCAACATGAATTTTTGCTAGGATCAACTAGACTTCATGGGCAACATTTCTGTAAAGTTTCATGAAAATCCATTCAGTAGTTTCAGAGGAATAGTCGCTACAAATAAAAGTTTACAGACAGACGGACAGACAGACGGACGGACAGACGGACGACGGACTCCGCACCACGGCATAAGCTCTGCTGATCTCTGATCAGTAGAGCTAAAAAGCAGAAAACCCTTATTGTCACTATATACTGCCACCAGGACGAGACTATTGTTCATATGTTGTGGACCTGCCCTTCAATTCAGACATTTTTAACACAGATGATAAAATACGCTCTGCTTATCAAAAAATATAAATCTGAAGCTATCAGAGCATGCATTTATTTTTAGCATAGGTAAAGAACAATCAACTGTAGAGCTACAAATTATCTTAGAAAAATTAAATATTACATATTTTCTTCAAAACGACAAAACAATACTCTGTTACTCCAATGATATACATATACAGACTTCGTTATTTATACGAAACGCATAAACAAATCGCAGTCAGAAACAATCAACTAGAAAGTTTTGAAAATACATGGAGCAATTTTAAAACCATTTTAAATTAATCTAGCAGACCTTTTTATCCATCCACCCTTATGAATTCTTACAATGAACCAAGACACTGACGGTTGTGTATATATGTATATATACGTGTGTGTATGTGTATGTATGTATATACATGTATATATTATATAACTATATAAATATTGTTTATTAAACAGTAATTTATACAACTTTATAATTAGATGGGCTAGTGGACGGCAATCAAAATGTTGTTTAAAGAGTTTTTCTCTTCTTTTTTTTTAACATCTCCCCTGCCTCAACCATCTATATCTAATACATGTATCTATTCTGTATTACTCTTATATCATTTTATGATGCTGAATTGTAAATATATATGTATGTGTTTAGTAAATGAATATTACATGCTGTAAAATATTGTAAGGTGTGGCAAGGGATGGTCCCCCCGACCCTTGCTTCACCTATTGACGGGGAGATTAAACGGGTCGTCAAAAGACGGCTAAAAAAACCCAAAAAAAACAACATTACGTCATCAATTTATGCATGTTTACGGCAGAAATAAACTTTCTGTCAAAAACTGATTGAAATGGATCAGTACAGGAATTTTCGGCACTCACAAAAAAATGCGAGTACCTAGAAAATCTACTCGCAAACTGCAATTTCAACTCGTATTTTGCGAGTCTGCGAGTTTTAAATTCGAACCCTGAATAAAATAGCTAAAAAAGTGAAAATGTTTAAAGCTTGATATCAGTGCCCATCCTATTTTTGCAAATGACAAATGAAATTTAACTATTAAACATGGTATCAGCATCACTTTTCCTGACAGTCCCAAAGAAACACATATTTAAATCCAATGTGAAATTGTATATAAAACTAACTATTATTTGCATAATATAGATACATTTTACTACATGATTGACCTCACAGGGAAATGTTGAATAGTTGCACAACTATTGCCAGATAATTGACCAAAACAGGGACATGGGGATTAATCTTTTCTACATCAGATAAAAAAACAAAAACTTTTTTCACAGATATTGCAATGTGTGAATTTTAAGAATAAACTGATGTGTTTTTATTCCGATTTAAATAAACATACAATTGTTTATGAAACAAAACAAGGCCATAGAACTTTAATGGCTTGAGTATCAACATATTATCTAAGGGTATTTAGAGTCACACCAGACAGTTTGTTTGAATGGTGCTTTACATCATTTTAGCACATGTTAGGCCATATATAAAGGAAGATTTGTTTGTTGCAGAGGCAGCTAGACCACCCCATTTTTCTTAATTGGGTAGAACCAGTACTGTATACCTCCCAGCATCTGTAGGAATCAACATTTTCTCACTCGACCAGTTGAGCTCCCACTTGGATTTGAACCTGCAGTGGTGGGAGGCGGTTTTAGACGCAGCGCTTTTACTATTCCGGCCATGGAGTCACATCAGAGAGAGAGCCCGGGAAGCAAAGATTCACAGGAATTCAAGAACCATACCATATTTATATTACTAGTAAGAGTTTGGATATTTTACTATCTAATATAGATTGCGAGTAATAGACAGAGTTTGGTCTCACCAACCAAGTTGGTTTATTTAAACATCGAGATGTGCGCAGCCCATGGAGGTATTCAAATTTAATGAATGAGATGTTATTGTACTGGTAGTTATTATACACAAGTTAGTTCTGACAGTTACTGTACACCAGTGACAGGTGCTATTTTCAATTAAATGATTTTTACACTTGTGCAAATACAAAGGAAATTTCAGCGACCATCCTACAATGGTTCTTAAATGTGCTCAGAAGAGTCTCAGATACATGATCGAGTTTATGTCAGCATCTAACAGACGCGGCAAGATAGTTGCAGACCTGACTAGACACTCTTCACCCCTTCCTCTGACAATCACCTGCCCCATTCCCTGAAAGATTTCCCTCCCCTTTCCCTGGTGACACATCCTCCTCATTTCCTCTGAACAATCTCCCTCCCCTTCCCCACACACCCTCCTCACTTCCCTTGAACAATTTCTCTCCCCTTCCCCACACACCCTCCTCACTTCTCCTGAACAATTTCCTTCCCCTTCTCCCAGACACCCTCCTCACTTTCCCTGAATAATTTCCCTCCCCTTCCCCAGACACCCTCCACAGGAAGTCCCCTGAACAAGATCCTTCTCTTTCCCCAAGACACTCTCATTACTTTCCCTGAACAATTTCCTTCCCCTTCACCAGACACCCTCCTCACCTCCCCTGAAAATAACCTGCCCTGAGCCTCCGAGAGCGAGTACTTAGCGAGTACTTAGTAACTCTGAAGAAAACTTAAAATGGGCAGTTATATACGATCTTGGTCTAATCAATGTTCTGGCCCATCATTCAGTAAATGGCTCATTATGTACATAGACCTGGCGCCGTCTAATGTCATACAGTATATAAGAAAAGTTCATATCGTGGAATATTAAAATCTGGGCAATGAGACGCAGTCTGAAAACACAGTCATGGATATCCTCTGCCACCGTCTGTTTTGATTTGAGGTACAGAGATTTGTTTATATGGTGTTTTACGTCATTTTTAGCACATGTTAGGCTATATATGATGGGAGAAATGACTGATCAGCAGCCAGACATTGTAAACTCTGATCAGCCTGCGAGTTACTCACAAAGGCTATTATAGTCTTGCTTAGGGTTAAGCGTTAATGCCTCATTTCTTATAAGAATATCTTGATTAGGAATTATCAGTAATTCTTATGTATGCTCTGGAGAGTATTGTGTTTCCATGAAAATGCCAAAAGTATTGATTTAGAATTTAGTTCTAATATCAAAATGCACCACAAGACCAATAACTTGGTAACTGGATATTTTGACAAATTGACACCACTGATTCCACTGTTTGTTTGTTTCGGAGTCAACATCATTTTTTTACCACACTTTAGACTTTGACTGTATATATGACGGTTGGTTTTAGTAGTGGTCCAGCAGACCAACTACTTATTCCTGGTTAGAACCATTGCTGTATACCTCCCGCCATCCATAAAAATCAACACTTTCTTGCAAGTGGAGCTCCCAGTGGGTTTCAAACCCGCAGAGGCCTGAGAGCACTGAACTGAATGTTGTTTAACGGCTCATCAAGACAGTATAGGTTATTTAGAGCCGCCCTAGAGAGAGGGGAAGGATACATAGGAATCCGGGAACCATGCCCTACTCTTATTATCAAATAGATTCCTATGGTTCTTTAACGTGCTCGGAGGATAGACCAATACACGGGACTGCCCGGTTTACTTCCCCATCTGACGGACGAGGCTACGGGAAAGTGTCTTGCCCAAGAACACACCGATGAAAGTATATATCTTGAGCCATTTTGGAGGTATTAGGCTTAGGAAATGATGTGTGAAGACAGACTGACTATAACGGATGTCGTTTACAACGAAAACTTTGCGTTGCAGGATAATAACAAGATTAAGAGTCCCAGTCTCCACCAGCAGATCTTGATGGCACAGATACCCTAAAGCATGGTAACATGCACTGTCTCAAACTCAAGAAGAGCAGCAAGAAAGTGTCGATTCTTACCGATGGCGGGAGGTATACAGTACTGGTTCTACCCAGAAACAAGAGGCCCAAGAGGGCCTGTGGACGCTCTACTGGCTAATACGGTTCTTATAACATCAATGAAGCAAATGACCATCATCTTAAAGAGCAAAATATAGCATTTTTAACTAAATCAAGAGCCATAACTCCGCCATTACTGGTCCGATCTGCTGTTTTTCAAACTTGGCCAGTAGAGATAATAACAAGAGGTCAATGACCTTGAAGCTCTACTGATTGATTTTGATTTCAGGAAGTAGTTATTTTTAGCCGTGGCGGCCATCTTGAATTTCCGGCTGACCTGAAATTTTGCTAGGATCAATTAGACATCAAGAGCAACATTCCTGTGAAGTTTCATTAAAATCCGTCAAGTAGTTTCAGAGGAGTAGTCGCTACAAGTTTTCATTATATAACTCTATGTAAACAAAGATGGCCACTGGCAGCCATGTTTAACGTCAAATCATAATAATGTTTGACTCTGATAACCAACATGTCATGCTGATCATTTTACAAAAAGTCCCATATCAATATCACTTATAGTTTTCAAGATGTAGTCGCTACAAACTTCTTTTTTAAAAATCTATTTTTAGCTGTGGTGGCCATCTTGAATTTCTGGCCGATCTGAAATTTTGCTAGGATCAATTAGACATTAAGAGCAACATTCCTGTAAAGTGTCATGAAAATCCGCTAAGTAGTTTCAAAGGAGTAGTCGCTACAAGTTTTTACTATATAACTCTATGTAAACAAAGATGGCCGCTGGCAGCAATGTTTAACGTTGAATCAATTTTTGACAAGGACCAACATCATGTCATGCTGATCATTTTAGAAAAAGTCCCATATCAATATCACTTATAGTTTTCAAGAAGAAGTCGCTACAAAACTTGTATTTTGAAAATTTATTTTTAGTCGTGGCGGCCATCTTGAATTTCCGGCCGACGTAAAATTTTGCTAGGATCAATTAGACATCAAAAGCAACATTCCTGTAAAGTTTCATGAAATCCGTCAAGTAGTTTCAGAGGAGTAGTCGCTACAAGTTTTCATTATATAATTCTATGTAAACAAAGATGGCCGCTGGCAGCCATGTTTAACGTTGAATCAAAACGATTTTTGACAAGGACCAACATCATGTCATGCTGATCATTTTAGAAAAAGTCCCATATCAATATCACTTATAGTTTTCAAGAAGTAGTCGCTACAAACTTGTTTTTTAAAAACCTATTTTTAGATTTGGCGGCCATCTTGGATTTCACATCAACATGAATTTTTGCTAGGATCAACTAGACTTCATGGGCAACATTTCTGTAAAGTTTCATGAAAATCCATTCAGTAGTTTCAGAGGAGTTGTCGCTACAAAAAAAAGTTTACGGACAGACGGACGACGGATGCGCACCACGGCATAAGCTCTGCTGATCTCTGATCAGTAGAGCTGAAAATCCAAAAAAAAAAAAAAAAAATTAAAATATTAAAAAAAGAAAATCAAAAAAAAAGAAAAAAGTCAAAAAATCTGGTAAAGTCTGGTAAAGATCAGATGAAAAATGAAGGCCCTATCGCCTTAACATGCCAAAATATAGCATATTTAACGAAATCAAGGGCCAAAACTCCGCTGTCACTAGTCCGATTTGGCTAGTTTTCGAACGTGTCCGAGCTTTTATTGACATTAACAATCTGGTAAAATTTGGTAAAGATCGGATGAAAAATGAAGGCCCTATCGTCTTAACGAGGCAAAATAGAGCATTTTTAACTACATCAAGGGCCATAACTCTGCTGTTACTGGTCCAATCTGGCTGGTTTTCAAACTTTTCCGAGCCTTATTGACACTAACAATCTGGTAAAATTTGGTAAAGATCGGATGAAAAATGGATGCCCTATCGTCTTAACGAGGCAAAATATAGCATTTTTAACTAAATCAAGGGCCATAACTCCGCTGTTACTGGTCCAATCTGGCTGGTTTTCGAACTTATCCGAGCTATCATTGACATTAACAATCTGGTAAAGTTTGGTAAAGTTTGGATAAAAAAAATTGTCTTGAGGCAAAATATGGCATTTTTAACTAAATCAAAGGCCATAGCTCCGCTGTTACTGGTCCGATTTGGCTGGTTTTCGAATTTGTCAGAGCTTTCATTGACATTAACAATCTGGTAAAGTTTGGTAAAGATCAGATGAAAAATGAAGGCCCTATCGTCTTAACGAGACAAAAGTTAACGACGGACGACGGTCGGACGACGAACAACTCGGCATCCCATAAAAATGGTGTGGTCTGCCTCCACCACTAAAAATCGTCATATATAGCCTAAAAATGTGCTGCAACTCAATTGAATTGAATTGGGGTTTTAAGGCGCACCAACACATTACAGGTTATATGGCGCCTAACAGGCATGAACATGCCAGGCTCATCTTCCATGTACATCGAGATAAAATATGGAAAATGGGCCTAGAACCTTCTCACCCTGAACTGCAGAGTTGCTGCAAATTCTATCGTAAAAACTCCATTTACGCTGGAGCCACGTTTATTGTTTTTCTGCCACTACTCTTAGTGATGTGAGCGAGATGGCACCTGAAACAATGCAGGGGTCACGATGAAGACCTTTAATGAGCATGAACAAAAAATGACAAAATGAATATGAATTGGGGGGTCCTACCCCTCTGCATGTGACGGTGTGTTTGCAGTGGTTGTATTCTACCCCGGCAACCACACGGGGAGCTGCAACTCAAGAAAATCATATAACAATATGTATTCTGTCTTGCAATTAATCATGACAAAAAAAGGCTTCAAAAAGCTGGGCAACAAACAGGCAGGAGTTTGTGATAAGTGTGCAGGAGTTTGTGATAAGTGTCTGTTAACACACCTATTTATTCCAGTTTTACCATACTGAATCAATAGCAAGCCAACAGTGGTTTATACCAGTAATAGTGCCTCACACTTACTGAACATTTCTACAGCAATTATATCACTGAGAATGTATCAGAACAGGTCAATTTGTCAGGAGAAAACAGATATCCTCTATTAATAGTGCAGTCTAATAAAACACAAAGGATCGATGGTGCTTCTCAGCTATGATCAATAATTAATTACAAAGCAAATTTTATTCAGGAAAGACAACTTGTATCAAACAAGAGTTATAAAATACATAAGGAGTTATCTACCTTACATCAGTGCAAGGGAGGAAACTTAATTCATAGAAGTCTGTAAGTATTAGAAGAGTTATGATGACTGCAAGTATTCCAAGAATAATTTCAGCGCATTTTTACGAGTTTGTTTTAGTGACGGGTGTGACCTAATTTTAATAACCGACATTCGTCAATTCATAAGCCTTAAAGCAAAATTTATTTAAAAGGGCTCTGAAAAACTTGAAAAAGCTGAAATAATTATCAAAATGCCATGAAAAATAAAGTAGATAATTATGATCTATTGAAAAATAAGTAACATAAATGGAGGCGGCCATCTTGGAACGATGACATCATCGCGCCTTTTTACCATTTAGTTTTCTTTGCACATTTTCACATTTTCAATAGGTCATATCTACTTTATTTTTCATGGAAATTAAACTGATGCAAATTCCTTTCTAGGGAGAAGGGTTAATACGCATATCGATTCGGCATCAATAACAACTTTGTATTACCATGCACAGTGATGGCATTTTTTTTCATCAAATTTTATTTTAAAATATCTTGTGTATTTATCTCTTTCCACAGTTTTCAACCGATTGTTTCAAAACTTTACAAGATGCTTACCTATGATGTCAAGATGTGCATATTGATTCGGAATTTAGAATCGACATTGTATTACCAGAATTACGGCACTGTTTTCTTCAAGTTTTCTGTTTTCTGAAGATTGTTTTCAGTGGGACCATCCATGTCCCATGAACACATTTCTAGTTTATTTCTTTAAAGCCACAATATGCGTATTTTCATTTTAACAGGGATGATACAGACTTACTGTCAAAAGTAGATTGCATTTATAACAGGTGGTGAAAAATCATGCCTCAACCGGGACTCAAACCCAGAGTCTCTGGTTTACTGTACCAGCGCTCTAACCACTAAACTATCAAGGATGTACGATTAGGAATTGATTATTCACCATTTATCTGTACTCAGTTACATACACCCACACCAGACTATGAATGTCTAATTATACAGGAGAACCACTGCTGTTGTTTCTCTGGCTGTTCCCGGTTTGTTTGTTTTGTTTTGCTTGTTTGTATGGTGTTTTACATCATTTTCAGCCCGGTGCAGGATAGGGCATACACGCTATACTCATTCATATTTATTACAAGCTGAGCAATTACCGAAATGTATACCCTGCTTTGCACCATTAACGGTCAAACACATCTTGTTGGAATGTGTAGACTTTTATTCTATGCATCAAAGGTACTACAATGTTAATACTATAAAAGAGTATTTGATACTATACATAATATAATATTATAAGAGTTTTGTCTTGTTTTAGATTTCCTAAAGGAAATCAGACAATATAAATCATTATAATGTGTTCTTATATATATTTACTTGTTTATATACCGGTGATGGGCATTTGTTGATTTACATATATAGTTTATATTACTACCATATAATCCCTTATTTTTAATAGTTTTATCTTTATATATTTATATTAATTTTTAATTACTACTTAATTTCTTCATCTTTCATCGGTTTTTGCGCACAATATGACCTATTTATGTGTCGACGTGCCGTAAAACACCATTCATTCATTCATTCATTATATCATTTTCAACAAATGTAAGGTTATATATGATGTCCGATTCTTTTGTGGTGGAGGCAGCTACACCACCCACTTTTCCTGGGTAGAACCAGTAAGGTACACCTCCTGCCATCCATAAGAATTGACACTTCCTCACTTACAAGTCGAGCTCCCAGTGGGATTTGAACCTGCAGCGATGAGAGGCGAAGGTTGGATGATTGCGGACATAACAAACTTACTCTCCATTCATTAAATCGTTATTTGTGTCCTTTTTAACCTTTGTTAGCATTACATAGTACCTGTGCCTTAAATAAACCATGACCCTGCACAGTCCTGTTTAGGGGTTAAAGACGTTGTAAACCGTCTCGCCTCTCACCGCTGTGTGTTTGAATCCCACTGGGAGCTCGACTTGTAAGTGAGGAAGTGTCGATTATTATGGATAGCGGGGGTGTACTGTACTCCGGTTCTACCTAAGAAAAGTGGGTGCATTATAAGTCTGCCTCCACAACAAAAAATTGACTGTCATATATATAACCGTGTTGAAAATGAAGTAAAAAAAATACAAACAAATAATTTACATTTTTATCAGCATATTCTGCCTTTAACAGTCCACAAATAAATGTCTAATGAAGGAATTTGCAATGCCATTTAAGGGTCCGGATGCAATTACGCATGGGAGCATTTATTAATGAATTTGTCACAAACACATTGCTAATCAAGTGGTAATTACAGACTCAGAGTTGATTGCTAAACACATTTCTAAGTGGTAATTATAGACCAATGGATGGTATTAAATACCTATACTGAAGCTGAAAATGAGCTGATGTAGAGGTCATATTTCCAGACCAAGGGAATTGTCAGTGGCAGTGATATTGATTGGAATGAGTATGGAGTAAAACGGGCATACATTTTGCAGATGCAGATTCACTGTTTTCTGTATTAACATCTCAGTTTTTATTAAAGGTAAACAAAATTCTGCAGATATATTAGTTAGAGGCTATGAAGTGAAATTTTTAAAATTTCACTTCTTATATATAGCCTCTAACTGACTTAGTGTTTGCCCTACTTTTTCCCCGCGCTTCTACGAAACCACGCCTCTTAACACGTTCGCGCTTCTACTAAATCCGCCTCCTTGTGTCCAAGCAAGCGCGTGACATTTAGTAAGCGATTACTTAATGATTAAATGGTTAAAAAAAATTAATTCCTCACCGTCTGATTGGAGGAAAAAGTAGGGCAAACACTAATAAAATATACACATTTTGTTTTTTACAATGAGGAGTTGTTAGCTGTATATATATATGCTCATTAACATAGTTCATACACTCTTTTAGACATTGATTTATTAAGAATTGCTGGATGGGTTGTCATTTATGTGTATCACCAATGCAGATTAATATTACCATTAATCTGCTTTATTAATATAATAAAACATGATTCAGTCACTTTCAACAGTATTGGGTCTTTGTGTATAACTGCAACTCTTTTATCCAAGTCCAGCAATATTGCTTTCAGATGGACAGCTATATACTGGTTTGTACACTACCAGTAATAATGCTACTTCCCCAGCGCCTAGCTTTAATATGGCAGGTTGTCTGTTAAATATAACAGGAGGTCAATGACCTTGAAGCTCTACTGATTGATTTTGATTTCAGGAAGTAGTCGCTACAGACTTGTTTTTTGAAAATCTATTTTTAACAGTGGCGGCCATCTTGAATTTCCGGCCGACCTGAAATTTTGCTAGGATCAATAAGACATTAAGAGCAACATTCCTGTGAAGTTTCATGAAAATCCGTCAAGTAGTTTCAGAGAAGTAGTCGCTACAAGTTTTCATTATATAACTCTATGTAAACAAAGATGGCCGCTGGCAGCCATGTTAAACGTCAAATCAAAACGATTTTTGACAAGGACCAACATCATGTCATACTGATCATTTTAGAAAAAGTCCCATATCAATATCTCTTATTGTTTTGAAGAAGTAGTCGCTACAAACTTATTTATTTTAAATCTATTTTTAGCTGTGGCGGCCATCTTGAATTTCCGGCCGACCTGAAATTTTTCTAGGATCAACTAGACATCAAGAGCAACATTCCTGTGAAGTTTCATGAACATCCGTCAAGTAGTTTCAGAGGAGTAGTCGCTACAAGTTTTTATTATATAACTCTATGTAACCAAAGATGGCCACTGGCAGCCATGTTTAATGTCGAATCAAAATAATTTTCCACAAGGATCTACATCATGTCATGCTGATCATTTTAGAAAAAGTCCCATATCAATATCACTTACAGTTTTCAAGAAGTAGTCGCTACAAACTTATTTTTTAAAAATCTATTATTAGCTGTGACGGCCATCTTGAATTTCCGGCCGACCTGAAATTTTTCTAGGATCAATTAGACATCAAGAGCAACATTCCTGTAACGTTTCATGACAATCCGCCAAGCAGTTTCAGAGGAGTAGTCGCTACAAGTTTTTACTATATAACTCTATGTAAACAAAGATGGCCGCTGGCAGCCATGTTTAACGTTGAATCAAAACGATTTTTTGGCTAGGATCAACATCATGTCATGCTGATCATTTTAGAAAAAGTCCCATATCAATATCACTTATAGTTTTCAAGAAGTAGTCGCTACAAACTTGTATTTTAAAACTCTATTTTTAGCTTTGGCGGCCATCTTGGATTTCACATCAACATTAATTTTTGCTAGGATCAACTAGACTTTATGGGCAACATTTCTGTAAAGTTTCGTGAATATCCATGCAGTAGTTTCAGAGGAGTTGTCGCTACAAATAAAAGTTTACGGACAGACGGACGGACGGACGGACGGACGACGGACGACGGACGCCGCACCACGGCATAAGCTCTGCTGATCTCTGATCAGTAGAGCTTAAAACTGCATCAACAAGAAGTAAGTAATGCTGAAAACCTTCTGTGTTTAATAATGTAAAGAACACAGGAACAGAATAGAAAAACGGCTAGATTCTGAAGCTTTCCAATACTTGGCATAATCTTTAATGCTCCATGGATGTCAGTGAACAATATATGGGGCTTAATAATTGATGCTTGACAACTTTTTGTCTGCAACATCCTCGCGCACAGGCTAATTTGGTAAGCTTGCATGAGCTTGTTTTGCAAGCTTGTGCAGGCTTAAGCTTGCATTTGTTTGCAAGCTAGTTTTTATCCAAATACGCGCTTTCTGTAAGCTTGCGATTTATGCTTGCGCCAAGCTTGTTAGTCCCCCAATGGCCGGCCGTCCGTCCGTCTGTCCTTTCGAAATGCTTGTCCGGGCCATATTTTAAATACTATAAGACTTTGAGATACCAAACTTGGTAAGTGGATACATCTTTGGATAGCTGCGTGTTGCGTATCAAAAAAAGGCCACTGTGACCTTGACCTTGACCTGTGTCATAGAAAATGCTTGTCCGGACCGTATTTTCAATACTATAACACTTAGAGATACCAAACTTGATATTTGAACACATCTCGGGATAGCGGCGTGTAGCATACTAAAATAAGGTCACAGTGACCTTGAGCTTGACCTGTGACCTCTGTCATAGAAAATGTTCCAAAAATGCTTGTACTGGCCATATTTTCAATACTATAAGACTTTGAGATACCAAACATGGTATGTGAATACATGTCGCGTACCAAAATAAGGTCATTGTGACATTGACCTTGACCTGTGACCTTGTGTCATAGAAAATGCTTGACCGACCTTATTTTTAGATACCAAACTTGATATGTGAATACATCTTGGGATAGCGGTGTGTCGTGTACCAAAATAAGGTCATTGTGACCTTGACCTTGACCTGTGACCTCTGTCATAGAAAATGCTTGTCCGGACCGTATTTTAAATACTATAACACTTAGAGATACCAAACTTGGTATGTGAATACATCTTGACATAGTGATGTGTCGCGTACCAAAATAAGGTTCCTTGACCTTGACCTGTGACCTCTGTCATAGAAAATTCTTGTCCGGACTGTATGTTCAATACTAAAAAACTTAGAGATACCAAACTTGGTACGTGAATACATCTTGGGATAGCGGTATGTCGCGTATCAAAATAAGGTCATTGTGACCTTGACCTTGATCATAGAAAATGTCTGGAAAATGTTTGTCTGTGCCGGTGGGGACTACGGACTGCCCTACAATTCTTGATGCTCTTGTTGAAGCTGCTTGTTTTCAAGACAAACTTCTAGAACAGTTCTCCTAAAAAAAAGTTTGACTTTTGCCGAGATTCTGGTATCATTTCTGATTGGCTGGGAAAGAAACACCTGCTATCCAAGATATACAAAATGGCAGAAAGCCAATAAATTTATAAATAAACAAAGACGGAAACTTCATCATTATATCGATAAACTAAATGTGGATGGTCAGAAATACTTTAAAAAAAATAATTACGGTCAGGTGCACGGTGTCAAATTTATTTCCGCAAAAACGGTCAAGAGTTTGTTAGTATTTACAATCAAGCGTCGAAGATGATCAAGAAATATAAAAAGATCGGACAGGGAAAGTAGCATTCAAGGAGGACAGTCAACCACAAAACACAGAAATAAACTCGCAAACAGACAAACAAGAAGGCAAAAGTAATAATAAATGCAAACGACATCACAAACACAAACACAAAAGGGTTGTCAATAGGGTACTGTTTTCGAATGGTCAGTGGCCAATCTGGATGAAGAATTATGTCAATCAGAAATACATGTACATGTAAAACCATCATAAAGTGCTTCAGTTTTAATATATAAGGAATATTATATTGCCTTCCGATTTAATGTTTGTGAATTAGTTATGTGTGGCCACAGCGTCATAGTTATAGCGCCTCGGTTTAGTATTTATTCACAGATCGCGAGATTTATCCCAGCCAGGACTGAATTCAATGGATTAATTAAAAAGTATTTTACACCTGACCAGTCCTTCGGATGAGACTTTAAACACAGGTCTGCATGCTAAAATGGTCAGTGCAATACAGCGAGGAGAAATAATCGCTTATACACACACACAATCATGTTCATGAATTTATTTGGAATGGATATAACCGGATGACTTGTTGAGCTTTTGCTGATTAACCATTAATAATAATTCATATGAATTTCATATTGCTATTAGTAGTATTGCTACATATAATTAAATTAATATGCATTTTATTACAAAATCAGGACGTTGCATCATCTTTATAAGCACCACATAAATACTATTTATGCTATTGTAGCATGGTCGGTGACATTTCCTTTGAAGAATGCAGAGCATTAAATCGTTTAATTTAGGGTAACTAAAGGGGCGTGGCTACACCGTACTACAACTACCGGATATTGGAATTTAGAGTACGGTCACTATGATGTCACAGTGTTACTAGGACACCATGCTACAAAAAAGATAGAGTCTGTCTCAGCTCGTTGGTTATTTAAACACCAAAAACGGGCTACGCCCATCTCGGTGTTTAAATAAGCCAACACGCTGAGACCAGACTCTATCTATCACTTTACCATAGTTTGCGAGTTTTCTAGATCAAACTAATTTGTTAAATGTACTACGAAACTGAAAGACATCATGATGATTTTATTTGTATTTGTATTTTTTTTGGCACCCATAATTATTCCAGATAATTGCCTCTACTAACCTTTGTCTTTTAGACTTCAAGATATGTTTGCTTGAAACTGTAATACCACAAATCTCAAATGGT
The DNA here is from genome assembly GCA_037043455.1 of Cyrtodaria siliqua. Lineage (NCBI taxonomy): Eukaryota > Metazoa > Mollusca > Bivalvia > Adapedonta > Hiatellidae > Cyrtodaria > Cyrtodaria siliqua. The sequence goes on along the minus strand of JAWPHD010006163.1, from coordinate 79,969 downwards.
TCTTTAAATGGGAAATCTATGACATTAAGAGGAAATGACGCATTTTCTTGATAAAAGATTATTAGATGTTGAACATGAGCCATTGTAAATGATTGAAATCTTCTTTTCTCATCAATACAAAACAGGATTGAGGCTACAAACTGAATAGAAACTGATGGTTTAAAATTGGAGAAGTTCTAAATTGCGGATCAATTTAAAGGGACACGTCAATATTCTGTTTGTACAGTTTTCCTATTTATTGTTCCACTGTATAATATTTCAAAATTGTCAGAATATATTTATTTCAGACTTTATTGGATTTTTTTATTTAAAATGTGTGGTATTATAAACTCAGTTTTGAAATTACGAAAAAAAAAATAAAAAATTAATTGATGATTGGTTTAAAAATGTGAATCGCAGATCATGGATTCGAGCATTTCTGATTGCCACTAAGTTTCCATGAAAACATTTTCCTTTGCCTCATTCTCGTGCCTCATGATGGGGATGTAACACGGCGGTATGATGAACCCCAGTTTATTCTCCGAGCATGTTAACCAATAACCCGTTACATATATATAATGGACTGTTCTCTCTTTGAATTAAGACCATTCCATTTATGTGACAAAGGGGTGTTTTGGGGAAAATTACAGATCAGCAGCCGGACACTGTAAACCCTAATCAGCCCGTAATCTTAAGCAGGGAAAACTTCCCAGATTCAAATGAATCCTTCCCCTCTAGCGGCTCTTAATGTGTTACACAATGCGCCAGTAAACCATTCAACAAATGATCGCAATACACTTCATCCACGTTTTCATGACTGAAATGTTTTCAGTATGCTGTAGGTGACACATCAAATACACGCAACCTTCATAGCATGGTTCATGTGAGAACCACCTGTTTTAGTTATATTGTACGGATGACAGACACATCAAATACATGCAGTCTCCATAAGCATGTTTCATGTGACAACAATCTGTTTTAGTTATGTTGTAGGTGACAGGCACATCAAATACATGTAGCCTCCATAAGCATGGTTTGTGTGACAACAATCTGTTTTAGTTATATTGTAGGTGACAAGCATATCAAATACATGCAGCCTCCATAGTATGGTTTATGTGGCAAACACCTGTTTTAGTTAGTTTAAACATATTTATTTTACATCGATTGCGAAACAAGTTATTGCAACTTAGATTAATCACTCTCGATGGCTTCCTGGGTAGAACCAGTACTAAGCAATGTGGATTATTTATCTTGCTCAAGGATAAATAACGTGGCCGCATGAGGTTCGAACCCACGACCTCTCGATCTGGAGTTTGGCGCTCTACCACTGGACCACGCACTCCACTTAGTTATATGTTGTAGGTGACAGACACATCAAATACATGCAGCCTCCATAGCATGGTTCATGTGACAACCACCTGTTTTAGTTATGTTGTAGGTGACAGACACATCCAATACATGCAGCCTCCATATAGTATGGTTCATGTGGCAACCACCTGTTTTAGTTATGTTGTAGGCGACAGACACATCAAATACATGCAGCCTCCATAGCATGGTTCTTGTGACAACCACCTGTTTTAGTTATGTTGTAGGTGACAAGACACATCAAATACATGCAGCCTCCATAGCATGGTTCATGCAGGGATTTACAGGACGCGATTTTCTGCATCAAATACGCATAAAATGTCGGACATGACCCGTAAAATTATCGAATCCGCGTCCCTTGGGACGCACGATGTTTCGTGGTTGAGCATGCAAAGGCCGACAAATGCAGTGTTAGGCATAAACTACTATATTTGTAAGAGTTGTCTTTCTTAACTAAATTGACCAATCGTAGGCTCGCGCACCTGCTGTTGACAAGAAAGCTCATTCGGATATTTCGGCGATTATCTCGTACATTGTAGTTTTTCGTCTGCGTTCAAAATGTCAAAACAATCAGACTTACGGTCCTTTTTCGGCAAAAATAAAGCCGATACTCTATCACAGGAGGTTTCCAATAGCGAGTCGAACAATGACACGAAACCTGCACCTAAAAAAGCCCGTAAATTTTTGACAGAATGGCTTGAGAAATATAAATGGTTGACTGCAGGCTTTTGAGAAATTCAATTTCATTTGCAATGCTTGTACAGAATTCATATGAACTTTAGAGTCTTGATGTCTCAGTAGTGTCGAATTCTGGAAATTTGTGCACCCTTCGGTAAAAGGATTAGAACTGGCTTTAGCAGAAATGCACGTGTCACAAAACATCTCGTCATTTTTGAACCTAGCGCAGAAACTTTGAAAGAAAATGAAAGTATAGACAAACTGGAGAGTTACGTAATCCAGTTGCGAACCATCCCCCGCGAAACTCTGTTCTTAACTCAATAACAGTTCTAGAACATTAAGAACAGTTCCTGAACTGTTCTTGATTCATTGTTCTAGAACCTATGTTCTTAATATGTTCTTGAACATTTTCAAGAACTATTGAAGAACATTTCAAGAACTTAATTTTTCTTAAGATATTCTTGAACAAGTTTAGAACAGTTCAAGAACCTTTAAATAGAGAAAATGTTTTAAAAATGTTCTTAACAATTTCAAGAGCAAATCAAGAACAGTTTAGGAACTTCAGGAGTTCCAGAACTGTTCTTAATTTGTTCTTGAACAATTTGAAGAACAAATGAAGAACCGTTCAGAAACTTCAAGGGTTCTTAAACCGTTCTTAATTAGTTCTTAACTCTAAGTGTTCTTAAACTTTAAGTGTTAAAGCAGAACTTGGTCTTAAATCAACAAATCCGCTTTTGATACGTTTTTAAGTATTAAATATCATTATAAATACGATTTTTACTATGCCATTGATGTTTGTTTAGTGAAAATATGTTTTTAAAGATAACAATTGAAAAGGCGAACAGGCATTGCTAAAACATCGGAAAAAATCTAAGGGGGAATACTCTTGCGCGAATTACCGGAAGTGACGTCATTGGGAACACACTATTTTTTGTTTACATTGGGACTGAACGCAAAACGGTATACCTTGTGTGAAAATGTGAGAAGTAAGCGATCATGATGCTGAGTCGGAGGAAATGCCCGTGATAAGACGGTTACACAATGTGGACGAAAATACATCGGATTCATCAACTGATGATGAAGTCGAACGCGGTGCAGGTGCAAATGGAGAACTTGTAAAGACTATCATGTCATGCCATTCGTTAAGTTCAGCGGTTCATTACACTATTCACTAATCTAACAAATAGCGTATTTAAACACTTAACAACAACAACAAACAAAAAACAACGTAAACATTGTTTCATCGAAATCTGACAGTTGCAACATATCTTGGTACATACACAGTAACCGCGAAATGTGGTATATTCCGAATGAATGGACCTGGTCTAATACCTATACAGTAATACGAGCGTCAGATTTTTTTGCCGATAAGTAGACATGGAACAAATATATGTATTAGATATTATCCATAATTGATAAAAAAAAAAATGAATAAAAACAATAATAAATGAAACGGCATATAATTTCGGCGCCATAATTTTTATAGTATTATATATTTGCCATAAGTCGCCAGCAACGCCAAACACTCTAGGAGCGGTGTTGCAATATGACACGCTCTCTAGTCTCCACGTGCCCCCAAATATCAATACAGACTAATCAAATATTGCGGTGCATTATTGAAGTACAGCCTAATTAGGGCACATACGTCGGTATATCACAAAAGCACGCACCATTTAGGGAAACCTAGTTTTATGATATGTTTCCTGTTTATTGCAATTACTTGAGCGGCAGACGCGTATTGCACAAGATGGATATATCACATGATATGCGAGCTCTGATTTGTCGCGCACAAATAAAAAAATATACTATGATTTAAATAATATAGCCAAATGTATTATGAGCACGATATAGACAATTAGTAAGTAGACTTACTCATGTATACGTACTCCTGATATACAGATCGAAAACAGACCAAACATATCAAATTAACATAATATAAAGTATATTATTCTAGTATACTTGTTTTACTTATTGCACGAGCTAAGAGGCGTTATTGTTGTTGCTTTGCCAGTAAACATTACTGAATTAATATAAAAAGCTAGTAATATTATTAATTTTCTGCCTTGTAATATTTCTGCCTTGTAATAGATATCCATGAAACATTTTGTATTTTTTTTTTCAAATCCATAGACCTATATATGTTGATAATATATATCTATAACACTATTGGCAGAAGAGGGTGTATAATTTAAAATTATTAAAACTAAAATTTGGAAACAAAGACACAGTGTTTATTTCACCGGATTCATTTAAATTTATATGCTGAACGTTCTTAGGAATCTTTTTAAAAAAGACGGCTACATAATATTAGCACCGTCAACTCTTTATTGATTCACATAACGACGCATGCTTCTAATTCAACAGCTAAACATTCACGGTGTATATAAAGATCTAAGACTATATACTTTTCTTCAATTTATCATACGTATACCCGATGAGGTGCTAAGATAATTGAACATAAATTTCAATCTTACTTCATGTATGAATTTCCTCCAAAACTCCGGTCTAATAGGCGAATACAAATTGCTTGGAGACGGCGGGGTTATGCAGTTCTCATTTTTATAGTCAAATATCGTTGGTACCGCTGTTGATTTTAATCTGCATGGTCTTTTGTTCTCCAAATTCAAAGATAATGAAACCAATGGATGGACCTCCCACGAAGTCAACTCAAAATGTTTGCTACAAACTCGCGCGTCTTTCGTAGGTTCTCACTTTCTCGACGAGTCAGGCGATTTTCTTCGGTAACGGTCTACCCACAATTCAAATCTTAATATATCATTATCTCGATTAGGGAAACGAAAGAAACTTAGGTTATTATCTTGTTCTTCTTTATGCAAACTTTTTCACCCAGCAACAGCACACAGCATTTTTAACAAGTACCATAAAACGTAATCCTACATAGACAATACTATACAACTCAATGCGACACCGCTTATCGTTTGGTACCAATGACGTCACAGGATCACGTGACACTTACCTGTCTTCAAAAAGGGCGAAACTCAAAGCGTGTGCGCTATGAGATAAAATTAGCTACTGTGAGAAAACGGGACAACCAATAAGTGTAAGATTTGAACAGAATGTATATTATATATATATATTTCAGAATATATGCTCAAAAGACACGCTATATTTCACCTTTAAGCACTAATTAAGAACAGTTTAAACCCTTGTAGTTCCTAAACTGTTCTTCATTTGTTCTTGAAATTGTTTAAGAACAGTTTTAGAACATCTTCTCTATTTAAAGTTCTTCAAATGTTCTTGAAAATGTTAACTAAATTCCTTTAAATAGAAAATGTAATTAAGATGTTCTTAAAATATCTATAAATGTGTTATCTTAATAGGAATGTCGTTACAGTTCGATTACATCTGTGCAAATGTAAATATACATTAAATTAGTAAGCAAGTCACAATATTAACCACCTAATAAACTACTGGGATCTTCCATTATTAGTCACACTACTTACTGATACAGCATTTGAAAAAGACATTATTTTTGTAATGCTGACAGGCACAGGTATTATAATGCAATATGAAATTTCTTTGTTTTAAGTGGCTTGAACACCCCCCAAGTATACATAGATGGCTTTTGCTGGGACATGAAAACAATTATCCATAAACTTGGTATAAAAAGACATTTGCTTTTTAGCACTTAAATTTTGTGTTGATTAAATTAAAGTTCAAACGTTTCAAATCTTTTGAGTATTTTCACGAAACAACATAATTTTATTACACTATTTCCAGAACAGGTTTTTCCATAACAAACTGAATGTATATGAAGTTTGTTTAACGGCTCATCAACACAGTATAGGTTATAAGAAAAATTACAGTCCTTGAAATGTTCTTCATTAGTTCTTGAAAATGTTCAATGTTCAAGAACATATTAAGAACATGTTCTAGAACAATGAATCAAGAACAGTTCAGGAACTGTTTTTAATGTTCTAGAAATGTTCATGAACTGTTCTTGAGTATAAGAACAGAGTTTCGCAGGGGTTCATATTCATTAATTAAACAAATCTATACTACTATTAACAAAAAATATATGATAATCATTATTGCATGAACAGTTTAATATAATAACATTATTTGGAGTTTAAAAGCCCACGTCTTCATTTATATTTTCAAAGAAAATATATGACACCTGAGTGTGATTCTGACAAAATTGCAAATAAAATGCAGACGCCATTCTTTTGAGTTTTTGGCCGTAAAATGGCAGTCCAACTGAAGATTGTGCTTGCATCATTTAATGATTAAATGTAAGTGTTTTGTGATAATACTTAAATTACTTATTGTGTCAAAACATCTTATACATTTAATAGTTGTATTTGAAAGATGAAATTTCTAAATGTAGTCTTTAGAAACAGTATTTTAAAATGAAACCTCTATTGTCACGTGCTTTCGCGGATTGACTTTCTTTTTTTGTTGCTGACAGGAAAATGGTATTCAGCACTGCAGATATTATTTTATTTTAGTATCATATGTAATTTCACCAAGTATGACCAGGCCTTCTGAAGGTTCAATGAATGAACTGTTATGTAGGTTAAATTAGTGGCCAAGGGAGTTCTGGAACTGTGCAGGAACTGTTCTGGATAGATTGTTCAAGAACTGTTCTTGAACTGTGCTTCATCTGTTTCTAGAACTTTTGTTCAAGAACAGTTCTAGAACTATCTTAATGGAACTGTTCAAGAACAGTTCCGGTCTAGTTCTAGAACATTTCCAGTACATATCATTCTGGAACAGTTCTAGAACAGTTCCAGTACAGATAGTTCTAGAATTGTGCTTCATCTGTTCTAGAACTGTGCATGAACGTTAAATGAGACAAAATTTCTGTTCAAGAACAGTTCTAAGAACAGTTCCAGTACAGATCTTTCTGTAACAGTTCTAGAACAGTTCCAGTACAGATAGTTCGAGAACTGTTCTTGAACATAAGTTCTAGAACTGTTCTTGAACATAAGTTCTAGAAAATTTGTCTCATTTAACGTTCACGTACTGCTCTAGAACTGTACCAGGACAGATAAGGTACAGTTCAAGAACAGTTCTTGAACAATCTATCCAGAACAGTTCAAGAATTGTTCATGCACAGTTCTAGAAAATTTCGCAGAGAATTTACATGATGGCTAAACGAGACCTGCCCGCTGATGTATTCACTGACCTGATGCACCTTCAAAATATGTATGGTCTGAAGTGTGATTACTATAAACTGCCACAGATAATAATGGAATTTGAGCAGTGTATTGAACAGGTCCTTTCTAAAACACTGTCAAAGCAACTTGAAAGCAATGACTTTGTTGGAATCATGTTAGATGAGACATGTGACATTAGTGTACATAAAACATTGGCCATATATATCAGGTATCTAGTAGATGGGGAGGTAACTGTAAATTTCGTAGGAAATCAACAGATCACAGACTGCACTGCAAGTGGTATTGAGACTGCTTTGATTAACTTTCTAGTCCAGAAAGGCATCACTGATGAAAATGTAACAAAAGTGCTTGGATTGGGAACGGACGGTGCCTCTGTGATGACTGGGAGGTTGAATGGACTAGGGGCTAAACTTAAGAGAAGAAATGATAAGTTGACACAGGTCCACTGTGTTGCACACAGACTAAATCTAGATGCCTCTCAGGCAGGCAAAGACACTGACTTTTGTAAGCGATATCATGAAATGATTCACTCATTGTACAAATTTTATTCATATAGTTCTGTTCGTTATGACAGGTTAAGAGAATTGCAGGAGATCTTGGTTGGCAAAGCCACACAAATGACTGAACCCACATCTGTCCGTTGGTTGTCAGTGGAAGCAGCTGTCAAATCAATTTTTGTTAACTATGCTCCAATTTATCAGTCATTAGTAAGGCTGATGGTCTTCTTAAATGTATTGCAAGTGCAACATTTCTGCTGTTCACTGCCTTGCTTATTGATGTGCTGACTGTTATTGGAATTTTAAGTTTGACATTCCAGCATGATACAGTTAATGTCTCTCACATTGGACAACATGTCTCTACTACCAAGGAAACCCTGACAACAGGTTCTGAGACTGTCACTCAGGTTTTAAATCAAATTGGAGATTTACCTGAAGCTGGTGCAAAAAGCAAATTCAATGGCATGGAGGTAAAGGACAACCAGCAGATCAGAAATGAGTTCAGTCATTTGAGGAACACTTACATTCAAAACCTTCTTAACAAACTTGATGATAGGTTCCCAGAAGATGAAATGCAGACACTAGCATGTTTAGACATTTTGTTGAACCCTAAAAGGTATCCAGATAATGCAGCAGATCTAGCTAACTATGGTACTGACCAGTTAAACACAATGTTGGCCCATTTTGATACATATGTTGATGCTGCAAGGGCAAGGTCACACTTTTTGCTTTTTAAACACTTTGTTAGATCTCAGAAAGCATTGCCCTTTGACAGATTTGCAAAACTGCTTATAACAGAATACAATCAGGAGTATCCTGACTTTGTTTTGCTTGCTAAGATAGCATTGATTATCCCAGTGTCATCTGTTCCATGTGAAAGGGGTTTCTCAGTTCAGAATGCACTGAAAACCAAAGTGAGAAACAGACTCAATCCAGAAAGGTTGAACAGACTCATGTTTATTAAATTAGTGGGTCCTAATATTATTGAACAGTTTGATTTCATGCAGGCTGCAAGACTCTTTGCACATGGAGCACAAGGCAGACTGTAAGTTGTAAAATGTGTTGTCACTGTATCATGAATGCATATGACTACATGTAAGTAAATGAAGATTCTGATAGTACATAGTGTGTAAGAAAACAGTTTCATTACAGTTTAGTAATTTAAATATGCATATACTAAATTTAAAATAAAACAAACATATATATGATAATAAGTCTTCTTTTATCTATAAAAGCAATGAATACTTTTCAATTCTAAAATGAATCTTTAGAGGTAAATGAGAATTGAATCATTCATGTGCCAGTTACGTGCAAAGAATGTATTTGGGACTCCCATATTTATTGACGGGACCCCTAAAATTCATTAAGTTGAGTCTTGGGGACCCCTGAAATGAAAAATCAGTGTAAAACCCTGTTCATGTGACAACCACCTGTTTTAGTTATGCTGTAGGCAACATACACATCAAATACATACAGCCTCCAATAGCATGGTTCATGTGACAACCACTTGATTTAGTTATGTTGTAGGTGACAGACACATCAAATACATGCAGCCTCCACAGCATGGTTCATGTGACAACCACCTGTTTTAGTTATGCTTTAGGTGACAGACACATCAAATATATGCAGCCGCCTAGCATGGTTCATGTGAAAACCACCTGTTTTAGTTATGTTATAATTGACAGGCACATCAAATACATGCATCCTGAGCCACAGCATGGTTCATGTGACAACCATCTGTTTTAATTATGTTGTAGGTGACAGCCACATTAAATACATGCAGTCTCCTTAGCATGGTTCATGTTACAACCACCTGCATTAGTTATGTTGTAGGTGACAGACACATCAAATACATGCAGCCTCATAGCATGGTTCATGCAACAAATACCTGTTTTAGTTAATAATGTGTTGTAGGTGACAGACACATCAAATACATACAGCCTCCATAGCATGGTTCATGTGGCAACCACCTGTTTCAGTTATGTTGTAAGTGACAGACACATCAAAAACATGCAGTCTCCACAGCATGGCTCATGTGGCAACCACCTGTTTTAGTTATCCATAGCATGGTTCATGTGACAACCACCTGCATTAGTTATGCTGTAGGCAACAGACACATCAAATACATGCAGCCTCCATAGCATGGTTCATGTTACAACCACCAATTTTAGTTATGCTGTAGGCAACATACACATCAAATACATACAGCCTCCATAGCATTGTTCATGTGACAACCATCTGGTTTAGTTATGTTGTAGTTGACAGGCACATCAAATACATGCAGCCTCCATAGAATGGTTCATGTGACAACCACCTGCATTAGTTATGCTGTAGGCAACATACACATCAAATACATGCAGCCTCCATAGCATGGTTCATGTGACAACCACCTGTTTTAGTTATGCTGTAGGCAACATCCACATCAAATACATACAGCCTCCATAGCATTGTTCATGTGACAACCATCTGGTTTAGTTATGTTGTAGTTGACAGACACATCAAATACATGCAGCCTCCATAGAATGGTTCATGTGACAATTTAACCACCTGTTTTAGTTATGTTTTAGGTGACAGACACATCAAATACACGCAGCCTTGTAGCATGGTTTATGTGACAACCACCTGTTTTATTTATGCTGTAGGTGGCAGACAAATCAAATGCATGCAGCCTTGTAGCATGGTTTATGTGACAAACACTAACAATACTGTCTGCCTGTAATTCCACAATCCATCACATATCTGATATTAAAACACTGATATCCTGCAGAAATGCCTCACCATGTCATATCCTCATTTATCAAACTGTCAGAAATTATTTATGGCTTCCTCAGGAGGCTTAAATATATATGCATAAGAAATATGAGATAACAGAAGTAAAATGAGAACAGTTTAAACAAATGTCTTTGGGAGTTTTGTAGTAAGATTGTGAAAGGAATGGAAGTTCCCACCAGCGGTGAGAGGGGAGGAAGTTTTAGTCGCAGCATCATTACTATCAAGGCCACGAAAGCTCTCTGCCAGGGAGCAAAGCCATGCTCCCCCAAGGTCTGGAGCTCTATATAAAACCAGGATTTAGCCACTACAAGCTACAGATGCTGCTATGCTGTTTGTTTGAGTGGTGTTTTACATCATATTTAGTGCATGTTAGGCCATATATGAAAGTCGATTTTTGCGGGGTAAAGGCAGACCACCCTTTTCCCTGGGTAGAACCAGTACTGTATACCTGCCATCTGTTGGAATGCTGCTATGCTGTATTTAAGATAAAGAATGTTGCAGTAGAAGGTAGAAGTTTAAAGATGGATCAATGTTAAGAAAAGGTGCGATTTTCAGCCGAAATACATTACGACACACATTCCTTGATATGTTGCCAGATTTTAACTTTGTGACAGGCAATTGTTACCATTCCTAAAGTAGTAAAGTAGCTAAGATACAAAGCAATGAACACAATGGTTTCAACTCTAGTGTTGTTACCGGTACTAAATATAAAACAAGTGCTGTCGGTTGGCAGTGCACTTGACTTTTGAGGCCTTGTCTATTTATTGGGCAATAAAGCAGAAAAAGGGGCATTATAAATTCTGTGTAAAAATATGCAAACATGTGTAAACAATTCAATACGAAAGCTCTTATCTAGGTGTATTTGACTAATATGCGAATGTTCATTCCAATCTGTCCAGCGGTGACATACATCAGATTATGGGAAGCTTTCTATTAAAATTTGACTAAGTTAAACTAGAAGAGTGTTCCACGGAACACATGTGTTGCCTATCGTGTCTTTATTTCAACACAGGTCAAATACTTCTTAAAGACACATTTCCCAACTGAATGTAGTCGTTGAAAAATCATGGATAGCATGCTTTTTAACTGCTTACTTCTCGCTGACTGATTACCACAGATACATTATATTGAGGCCCCATCACAGTTTTTTTCTTTTCATTTACTATTACCTTAGATTTTTGCGTCACACTTTTTGTCCGGAGCATGACTCGAACAGTATGCTTAATTAAAGTTCGTGTGAATGATTAGGACAATGAGACCGAGTGCAGTTCATAGGAATCATAACTCTAGCTTCACTATTTTTTTAATTATCTCCCTTTTTTTAAAAATCTTATCCGGAGCATAATAGAGTTCCGTAAGGATTCATTTTGAATAAGGAAGCACTCACACTAAACATTACTTTTTTCTGTGTAACTTTCGGGATGCATCCATCGGTTCTACCGATTCTCTTGTTGTTATTATTAATATCAGAAAACAAACAACAACACACGAACTAGAAGTGATAATTTTACTGCACCATATATTAATATTAGTTCCACCTATGGCCCATAGGAGGTTGTCCATACACTGTCCACACTGTTCAACAACACACTTTGGTATGATTTCTCTGATTGCCAGGTGTTGTCTTCCATTTCTTGCAGTACTTTTCTTCACAATATATCTTGGGTCTTTCCATGCCCAACAGTTGTATAACATCGCCCAAAATCGCTGGTATATTGGTTTCCTGCTGCACGTATTAGCGGCGTGTGGGTCCTTGTTACTGTCTGGCCACCAAAGCTACCTGTTAGTCTCACTGGTAATGCATGGTGCACAAAAACAATACGGGCATTCAACCGCATCTGCTTCAAGTCTATACATAGTTGTTTTAACATATATGCAAGTGCACAGTTATAATTGTTACTACATTATCAGTGTTTTATCTACAATTGGCTACATGCGAGTCATTTGACACACCCAGACAAAAAACAATGCGTCAAAATCCAAACATATGCGTCACATTGAAACTGGTGATCAATTCTCAACATTTAAAAAAAATATATTATGTTCATTTTTTATTGTTTTAATAATTACACAAAATACCTTTCAAAGTAGTTTATGTAGCCAACTGAAGATAAAACACTGGACTAACTTAGAAGTTAGTCTTATTTTATTTTCATACAAAAAAAAAAACAATGAGTTTTTCAGTTTAGCCTCTGTGCACACATGGCAAAACATAAATCCTCCAAATTCATCGCATTCTTTTTCAAAACCTGGCCAGCTGTACGTTCTCAGCCATTGCGGGACACAATTACGTTTTATCTTGCGGGTTACCGTTACCTCGTCCTTTGCTGATTGGGACTCAACATTATTGTTGTTGTCATCAGTGAAGGTTGGAGGCAAACGCGGTCCAAACTGTAATTTTGTTTGTTTTGAATCTGCATTTTTTTTTTTGACATTTTGCGTAGAACACTGACAACATCTCGGAACAACTCATTTGATTGGACATTGCATACAGTTCAGCCAATGAAAATTGTTTAATTGTGCGACAAGTGCGCGTAAATTACACTTATATCGTGAAAATCGCTTATGACTACGTTTATTTTACGGCTCCTTTTTCGGCTGCGTCAGTGTACGTTTCGGCAACAATATTTGTGCGTCAAATGGGAAAATACTGCGTATTTGACGCATGACGCAGGGGTAGATAAAACACTGCATTATTATACACTCTTTATGGGACAGGCCTCATCCTTTGACAAAAAACTAATAATCTCAATTGCCTTGTGCAAATGTATTTCTAACACCGATTTACAGTTACCTATAGAAATTCTCTCCCCCTCAATTACAATAGGCGCGAAATGTGTCTTTAAGTTTATATGGCCAGTTATGAGCTTGGTTAGGTTGCAGGTTAAAGTTTTATGAAAGAGGGCATAAGTCTGCCAAGATGAAAGTCAGAGTTATTGGACATGTGTCATAACATTCCTTGGGTTAAGATGAAGATGTGTGTAAAGTTTTATGAACATAGGTCAAATACTTTTCACATTATGGCCAAGGTTTAGATGCAGGTTAAAGTGTGACGGACAGACTGTGAACCGACGACAAAGTGAGCCCTAAGTATCTGCCATATACTACGCAGGTGACACACAAAAGGGGCATAACTGTGCCAAAATAGGTTTCAGTACGTGTTATATGACTTGTGTGTAGCATGTTATTCACTGATACCTAATACATCTATGAAGTTTCATTCTAATCTGTCTTGTGGTTCAACAGATCAGTTAAGTTAAAAAAAAAGGGGCACAATTGTGCCAAAATTGGTTTCAGATTTATATGACTTGTGTGTAGAGAGTTATTCAGTGTTACCAAATACATGTGTGAAAGTCATTCCGATCTGTGCAGGGGTTAAACAGATATTACTTTATTTACACATTTTGCCTAATTAAAAAAGGGGCATAACTATGCCAAAACATTTTACAGAGTTATGTGACTTGGCATGCTATTTATTGATACCAACCTGTCCAGTGGTTAAACAGATTATTAGTTTACATACTCATATTTAACACAATTTGACTAAGTATAAAAAGGGGCATAACTTTGCCAAAACAGATTTTAGAGTTGTGTAACTTTTGCATGGCATGTTATCTATTCATACTGAATGCATGTATTCTATGAAGTTTCATTGAATTCTGTCAAGCAGTTTCTGAGATATGAGCTCACTGAAAAAGGTTATAATATACAACATATTTAACACAATTTCACTAAGTATAAAAAGGGACATAACTTTGTCAAAATAGGTTGCAGAGTTTTGTAACTTGTGCATATGGCATGTTATCTATTTAATATGCCGAATACATGTATGAAGTTTCATTCTGTCAAACAGTTTCTGAGATATGACCTTATCGAAAAAGTTTATAAGAAAGGTAATAAGCAATGTCGACGGAGACGCAGATGTTGCCTTGGACTCTCAAAGCCTGTCATGTCAGCAAAATCCATAAAAACCAGATGAAGTAGTTTTAATTAAACACCACACCTTCAGGCCGAATAAAAATATGTGTTCTGGTTTCCCGACCAACACTCTTTATAAGGGCCGACCATGTTATTTTTTTAAATTATGTTTTCTATCTGTTAATTATGTATCTGATATCAACAAATATAATTATATTGAAGTTAGTTTATTACCTAGGTAATAAAAGTACTGAGTGGGGGGGAATATTAAACTGAATTGAATGTTGTTTAACGGCTCATCAACATAGTATATGTTATTTAGAGCCGCCCCAGAGGGAGGAGAAGGATACATAGGAATCTGGGAACCTGCCCTACTCTTATTATCGAATAGATTCCTACCCCTGCGAAACAGTTCATGAACAGTTCTAGAACATTAAGAACAGTTCCTGAACTGTTCTTGATTCATTGTTCTAGAACATATGTTCTTAATATGTTCTTGAACACTTTCAAGAACTATTGAAGAACATTTCAAGAACTTTAATTTTTCTTAAGATATTCTTGAAAGGTTCTTGAACAAGTTTAGAACAGTTCAAGAACCTTTAAATAGAGAAAATGTTCTAAAAATGTTCTTGAACAATTTCAAGAGCAAATCAAGAACAGTTTAGGAACTTCAGGAGTTCCTGAACTGTTCTTAATTTGTTCTTGAATAATTTGAAGAACAAATGAAGAACCGTTCACGAACTTCAAGAGTTCTTAAACCGTTCTTAATTAGTTCTTAACCCTAAGTGTTCTTAAACGTTAAGCGTTAAGCACTAATTAAGAACAGTTTAAACCCTTGAAGTTCCTAAACTGTTCTTCATTTGTTCTTGAAATTGTTTAAGAACAGTTTTAGAATATCTTCTCTATTTAAAGTTATTTCAATGTTCTTTAAAATGTGAACTAAATTCCTTTAAATAGGAAATGTAATTAAGATGTGCCTAAAATATCTACAAATATGTTATCTTAATAGGAATGTCGCTACAAATCGATTACATCTGTGCAAATGTAAATATACATTAAATTAGTAAGCAAGTCACAATATTAACCACCTAATAAACTATTGTGATCTTCCATTATTAGTCGCACTACTTACTGATACAGTGTTTGAAAAAGGCATTATTTTTGTAATGCTGACAGGCACAGGTATTATAATGAAATATGAAATTTCTTTGTTTTAAGTAGCTTGAACACACCCCAAGTATACATAGATGGCTTTTGCTGGGACATGAAAACAATTATCCATAAACTTGGTATAAAAAGACATTTATTTTGTAGCACTTAAGTTTTGTGTTGATTAAATTAAAGTTCAAAAGTTTCAAATCTTTTGAGTATTTCCACAAAACAACATCATTTTATTACACTATTTCGAGAACAGGTTTTTCCATAACAAACTGAATGTTTATGAATGTTGTTTAGCGGCTCATCAACGCAGTATAGATTATAAGAAAAATTACAGTTCTTGAAATGCTCTTCAATAGTTCTTGAAAATGTTCAATGTTCAAGAACATATTAAGAAACTGTTCTTAATGTTCTAGAAATGTTCATGAACTGTTCTTGAGTATAAGAACAAAGTTTCCCAGGTGTTCATCTTCATTAATTAAACAAATATATACTACTATTAACAAACAAATATATGATCATTATTGCATGAATAGTTTAATATAATAACATTATCTGGAGTTTAAAAGCCCATGTCTTCATTTATATTTGCAAAGAAAGTAGGTAAAGAATATATGACACCTGAGTGTGATTCTGACAAAATTGCAAATAAAATGCAAACGCCATTCTTTTGAGATTTTGGCCGTAAAATGGCAGTCCAACTGAAGATTGTGCTTGCATCATTTAATGATTAAATGTAAGTGTTTTGTGATAATACTTAGATTACTTATTGTGTCAAAACATCTTCTATATTTAATAGTTGTATTTGAAAGATGAAATTTCTAAATGTAGTCTTTAGAAACAGTATTTTAAAATGAAACCCCTATTGTCATGTGTTTTCACGGATTGACTTTCTTTTTTTGTTGCTGACAGAAAAATGGTATTCAGCACAGCAGATATTATTTCATTTCAGTATCATATGTAACATTTCAACAAGTATGACCAGGCATTCTGAAGGTTCAATTAATGAATTGTTCTTTAACTGTTACGTAGGTTAAATTAGTGGCCAAGGGAGTTCTGGAACTGTGCAGGAACTGTTCTGGATAGATTGTTCAAGAACGGTTCTTGAACCGTGCTTCATCTGTTCTTGAGCAGTTCTAGAACGGTGCATGAACGTTAAATGAGACAAAATTTCTAGAACTTATGTTCAAGAACAGTTCCAGAACTATCTTACTGGAACTGTTCAAGAACAGTTCCAGTACAGATCATTCTGGAACAGTTCTAGAACAGATAGTTCTAGAACTGTGCTTCATCTGTTCTTGAGCAGTTCTAGAACTGTGCATGAACGTTAAATGAACTGTTCTTGAACATAAGTTCTAGAACTGTTCTTGAACATAAGTTCTAGAAAATTTGTCTCATTTAACGTTCACGTACTGCTCTAGAACTGTACCAGAACAGATTAGGTACAGTTCTTGAACAATCTATCCAGAACAGTTCAAGAATTGTTCATGCACAGTTCTAGAAAATTTCGCAGGGGTATGGTTCTTTAACGTGCTCGGACGATAGACCGATACACGGGACCGCCGGTTTACGTCCCCATCCGACGGACGAGGCTAAGGGAAAGTGTCTTGCCCAAGAACACACCGACGGAACTCAGTGGCACCACTTAGGATTGAACCCGGGGCCTCCGGTTACAAATCAGCCATGCTACCGACTGCGCCACGCCAGGGAAAAAAGACAAAATATAAAACAAATATTTTCACAAAATAAGAACCGCACAAATAATGTCCTTTGGCCTTTCTGATATTTTCTTTTGTAATCAAATAACCAAACATGGGCAAAATAATACTGGCTAAGTACTCCCCATGCAACAAGCTAATATATCTTCAGGAAATCACAAGACTGCAATAATGAAAATTTAGCGCCGCATCAATTTGAGTTGCTGAATTCATTAACCAAACTCAGTCTAATGAGAATCAAGAATCTCCCAACGTTTCTATATAAACTGACATTTCTACTTTCATTTCTAGACTCTCATAGCAGCTAGGTTCTCAAGATTTCATTATAAACTTATAATGTATATATGACCTATAGGTGGCCGGCCATTAATTTACTACGTTGTCTAACCTTCTAACAGCAGGGGAAAATCAATGTATGAATGAGAAACCTGCCATCTTATTCCAAACATCATTTTGTTGATCAATATCCAATCATGGTACTAGTGTACATTCATGAACATATTGCTTACTTCCAAGACATTGATCTGTAAAGAGGGGCGGCATAACAGAAACATCAATTACATATTATTAAGTAGTCTGACTGTGTTGATCAGTTTGTTGAACATAGGAAGAGAATTAAATCTTTTGAACTTGTTCGAAGTCATCTTAAAAGCAATTAAAGCACATACCCATGTGACAAACAGGTGGCATTTAGAGCAGAAAAGGATTGGTCAATGCAGCTGAGGGAGAGAGTTAATATATCTACGTTAGACAACACTAATATCTACATTAGACAACACTCATATCTACATTCACTTATATCTACATTAGATGACATATATCTACATTAGACGACACATATATCTACATTAGACGACACATATCTACATTAGACGACACTTATATCTACATTAGACGACACTTATATCTACATTAGACAACACTTATATCTACATTAGATGGCACTTATATCTACATTAGACGACACTTATATCTACATTAGATGGCACTTATATCTACATTAGACGACACTTATATCTACATTAGATGGCACTTATATCTACATTAGATGGCACATATATCTACATTAGACGACACTTATATCTACATTAGACGACACATATATCTACATTAGATGACAATTATATCTACATTAGATGGCACTTGTATCTATATTAGACAACACTTATATCTACATTAGACAACACCTATATCTACGTTAGACGACAAATATATCAACAGTTCTTGAAATTCTTGCAGGGGAGAATAACTATTTTAGTATTATTAATAATTCTAATTGTTTAGAAAAATAAGCATTTATATTGAAATCATGATTGGCATGTATCCGTCTTTTACTAAAAAACAGTTAAAACATGAAACTATAAACGTGTTTGTGGACACAGATGCCATCCCATAAATTTAAACACTCCAAAAATAAGCTTTTCTTTGAATGAGACATTATAATTTTTTTTAGACGACTATCTACATTAGACGACACTTACATCTACATTAGACAACACTTATATCTACATTAGACAACACTTATATCTACATTAGACATTACACTTATATCTACATTAGACAACACTTATATCTACATTAGACGACACTTATATCTACATTAGACAACACTTATATCTACATTAGACGACACTTATATCTACATTAGACTACACTTATATCTACATTAGACGACACTAATATCTACATTAGACGACACTTATATCTACATTAGACGACACTTATATCTACATTAGACAACACTTATATCTACATTAGACGACACTTATATCTACATTAGACGACATATATCTACATTAGACAACACTTATATCTACATTAGATGACACGTATATCTACATTAGACGACACTTATATCTACATTAGACTACACTTATATCTACATTAGACGACACTAATATCTACATTAGACGACACTTATATCTACATTAGACGACACTTATATCTACATTAGACAACACTTATATCTACATTAGACGACACTTATATCTACATTAGACGACATATATCTACATTAGACAACACATATATCTACATTAGATGACACTTATACCTATATTAGACGACACTTATATCTACATTAGACAGCACTTATGCCTATATTAGACGACATATATCTACATTAGACAATACATATATCTACATTAGATGACACTTATACCTATATTAGACGACACTTATATCTACATTAGACGACACTTATATCTACATTAGACAGCACTTATGCCTATATTAGACGACACATATCTACATTAGACAACACATATATCTACATTAGATGACACTTATACCTATATTAGACGACACTTATATCTACATTAGACGACACTTATATCTACATTAGACAGCACTTATGCCTATATTAGACGACACATATATCTACATTTAGACGACTTATATCTACATTAGACAACACTTTTACCTATATTAGACAACACATATATCTACATTAGACGACAAAAATCTACATTAGACGACATGTATCTACATTAGACGACACTTATATCTACATTAGACAACACTTTTACCTATATTAGACAACACATATATCTACATTAGACGACAAATATCTACATAAGACGACATGTATCTACATTAAACAGCACTTATACCTATATTAGATGACACATATATCTACATTAGACGACATATATCTACATTAGACGACGCATATATCTACATTAGACGACACTTATATCTACATGAGACAGCACTTATACCTACATTAGACGACACAAATATCTACATTAGACAACATATATCTACATTAGACGACACTTATATCTACATTAGACAACACTTTTACCTATATTAGACGACACTTATATCTACATTAGACGACATATGTCTACATTAGATGACACTTATATCTACATTAGACAACACATATATCTACATTAGATGACACTTATATCTACATTAGACGACACATATATCTACATTAGACGACATGTATCTACATTAGACGACACTTATATCTACATTAGACAGCACTTATACCTATATTAAACAACACATATATCTACATTAGACGACATATATCTACATTAGACGACACTTATATCTACATTAGACAACACTTTTACCTATATTAGACGACACATATATCTACATTAGATGACATATATCTACATTAGACGACACATATATCTACATTAGACGACACATATCTACATTAGACTGCACTTATATCTACAATAGACAGCACTCATATCTACATTAGACTGCACTTATATCTACATTAGACAGCACTCGTATCTACATTAGACAACACTTTTACCTATATTAGATGACATATATCTACATTAGATGACATATATCTACATTAGACGACACATATATCTACATTAGACGACATATGTCTACATTAGACGACACATATATCTACAATACACAACACTTATATCTACATTAGACAACACTTATACCTATATTAGACGACACATATATCTACATTAGATGACATATATCTACATTAGACAACACTTATATCTACATTGACGACATATATCTACATTAGATGACACATATATCTACATTACACGACACTTATATCTACATTAGACAACACTTATACCTATATTAGACAACACTTATATCTACATTAGATGACATATATCTACATTAGACGACACATATATCTACATTAGACGACACTTATATCTACATTAGACTGCACTTATATCTACAATAGACAGCACTCATATCTACATTAGACTGCACTTATATCTACATTAGACAGCACTCATATCTACATTAAATTGCACTTATATCTACATTAGACGACACTTATATCTACATTAGACGACACTTATATCTACATTAGACAACACGTATACCTATATTAGACGACACATAAATCAACATTAGACGACATATATCTACATTAGACAACACTTATATCTACATTAGACGACATATATCTACATTAGATGACACTTATATCTACATTAGACTACACTTATATCTACATTAGATGACACTTATATCTATATTATACGATACATATCTACATTAGATGACACTAATATCTACATTAGATGACATATATCTACATTAGACGACATTTATATCTACATTAGACGACACTTATATCTACATCTTATATCTACATTAGACAACACTTATATCTACATTAGACAACACGTATACCTATATTAGACGACAAATATATCAACATTAGACGACATATATCTACATTAGACGACACTTATATCTACATTAGACAACACTTATACCTATATTAGACAACACTTATATCTACATTAGACAACACTAATATCTACATTAGACTGCACTTATATCTACATTAGACAGCACTTATATCTACATTAGACGACACTTATATCTACATTAGACAACACTTATATCAGACAACACTTATATCTACATTAGATGGCACATATCTACATTAGACTGCACTTATTATATCAACATAGGATGACACTTATATCTACATTAGACGACACATACATCAACAGTTATTGAAATTCTTGCAGGGTACTGTACTAAATTGTAATATAACTAAATAATTTGTTTTTAACTATTTTATTATTATTAATAATTATAATTGCTTAGGAAAACAAGCATTTATATTAAAATCATGATTCTTTTAACTAAAACAGTTAACAGATGAAACTACAAAAGTGTTTGTGGACACAGATGCCACCCCATAAATGTAAACGCTCTAAAATAAATGCTTTTCTTTGAATGACATTCTTTTTAACAATTCAATAAAAAAAGAGAGAGTTTGTGACACAAGAAGTTTTTTAAATGATTTTTTAAATTACCAAAGGTTATACCTCCTGTAAAATTTATGTATAGTAACAGTAACCTTGACCCTGAGAAACTTAATTTGTTTATCCAATCATTCATTTACTTTTCACTTTAATTTTCATCTTTTATTTTACCATAAGTTTCAATACAATATTATCAAGAGTTAATAATATGGAAAAACAATTTGTGTTTTGTACTCTTCTTATATTCTTATAATTAATATTAAAGATTGAAAAAATGCAAGTTACGTAGAAAACGGGACGCTGCGAGTTTTTAAAAAATCAAAATTGCCGTGTGTCCCTTTAAATGTAAAGTTACGTCAAAAGAATCTGCATCAACATATCAGTATTCAAGCCTGCAGCAACCTTGAGAAAACTACCCTTAAAGATGCTTTTATTTTACAAACACAGACAACAAATTTGCAATCAAACCCGAAGAGACACAATGTCTCGAATATAAATGAGTATCTTTGCAATTCGCTCCGAGATGAAAAGCTTCATCATAACATTGTCGCTTACAAAGTAATTAAAATTGTACCTTACAGGGCTTTTATGCTAAATTATGGTCTACTGACCTTGTCTGACAGCTCCGGAGATGAAATAAAAGAACCATAAAGTCTGGTAACAGAAGAAATATCAAACTAGAGAAATGTCGTTATATATATATACTGAAAGGAAAAAGAAACGCGACATGGGAATTTCCGCTATGTATTGTATGTACAATATGCTGCTGTTAATCGAATGGTACATGGCTACTTAAGATCTTTCGTTTTCGGAAAAAAGACTAAAACAACACGTAACACAGCAAATAGTATTCCTGCAAAGTTTCATTTTATTGACAGAGTACGCGTTTGGCTCAAGCATGTGAGCAAACTTAGGATGCAAAATTTTGCAAACTCTTTACGTTAAATACAGTACTGAACTGGCTCAATTTTCAAAGAGGAACTTTAACATTTATGAATTTCTTGTTACAACGGGTACTGTGATTAAAACATCACAGTCATGTCCTTTCTCTAACGAACTGCAACTTTTTTTTTTACAAAACATCTTGGGATTTCCTTAGAATATATATGGAATTATGTGTGCAGTATATATATATACAACATATAGCGGAAATTCCCATGTCGCGTTTCTGTTTCCTTTCAGTATATATATAAGCAGACACACAGATTAAAGATCTTGCCCTGAAGTGTTCAGCAATTGAGTATGAAATAAATCTGTATAAACATTTATATTCACATATGTGTTTGTTGTGTGCAAGCATGGGTGGGGTTGACTTTGTAAAAATTGCTGATTCTATTAAAACCAAACAATTGTTTAAATTCATTTGTTAGCACATTTTAGACTATGTAGGAGTCGATTTTTCCAGGGTAGAACCTGGGGACTGTATATCTCCTGCCATCCATATGAATCAACATTTCTCGCTTACAAGTTGAGCTCCCAGTAGGAATCGAACCCGCAGTGGTGAGAGGCGAGAAGGTTTACAACACGTCTTTAACCTCTTGACCATGGAGGTATTAAGCGTCATAATTGTCAAATGTTTAGTTCTTGTAGACATTTTCCAACTTAGTCGACATTCTGAAGCTTAATTAGTTTTATCTCCATCAATCTTACTGAACAGAAACAAGAATTCCAAGTCAAACAAGTGCCAGAATTGTGTCAGCTTTAAATGGAAAATAACAGATAGTAAAGACACTGCGTCTGAAACTTTCGCGCCAGTTTAAATCCCACTGGGAGCTCGACATGTCAAGTGAGAAAGTATCGATTCTTACGGATGGTGGGCGGTATACAGTACTAGAGTTTATTCAGGAAAAATAGGGCGGTCAGCCTCCACTACCAAAAATCGACCATCATAATATATGGCCTAACTTGCGCTAACAAGAAATGTCACCAATAAGTGACACAATTTATGACCCCGAAAATGTTGATTTCATTTGACCTTTGAAGTGTGATCTTGACCTTGGAAGTACTGACCCGATTATTGCACACGGCACACCTTCACATTGTATAGTTAACATTTGTGTGAAGTTTCATGGAAATCCCGTGTGTGTGTGTGTGTAGTTCTGAGGTTTATAGTCCCTCCGCCAACTAACACCCCCCTTCAGCTCTTTCAAAATTATGACTGAGACATGATTGTTTCGGACAGAGGGATTATATGCCTACATTCAGATGCATAACAATGACGTAAAACACCATTAAAAAAACATTACCATAACATATACATTTTTTTAAGTCGAGATTTTTTTTTTTTTATATAAATGTGTACTTCAACTTCCAATTTCTGTCAATAATGATGATAAATCTCTGTGTTACTCCATCCGTCTGTGGAAGGAAATCCTCCTAGGCCGTTCGAGTTATTAAAAATCCATCTACTTAGAAATAATGATTACGTCAAAAGGTTTTCATTAAAGATTAGAAAGCTTATACCTAGTGTTTTTGTCTGGAAATTGCTACTGTGACAGAACTCATTCCAAAATATTTGAGGTAAGAAGCTGAAACTTTATTGGAAGCTTGTGGAGGATGAGAGGCTTTCATTAAAGGTTTGAAATTTGACTTCCACCAGGCATCAATGTCAGAACTAAGTTTTTTTGTGTGAAAAACTCTTGTAGGTGGAACTCCTTCCAGACTGGTTGAGGTATGAAGTTGAAACTGTGAAGGAAGCTACTTGATGATACGATATGTCAATATATGTCTGAAAGTTGACCTTCACCTTTAAGTTCAAGGTCATGACTTTGTTATAAACTGAAAAAGGGCTTGAATGACTGTTTTGAGATAGGAAACTGAGACTTAGTAGGAAGCTTGATGAGGATGAGGGGATGTCAATAAAGGTCTGAAATTTCACCTTCACCGTCAATGTTAAGGTCAGGACTTTGTTTTGTGCCTGTAAATTTGCTTGCAGAAGGAACTCCTTCCAGACTGTTCGAGGTAAGAAGCAGAAATTTTGCAGGAAGTTTGTTTAGGATGAGAGGATGCCATTTAAGGTCTGAAACTTGATCTTCACCATCAAGGTCAAGGTCAGGACTTGGGGTATTACTGCGGATATTTTGTGATGGCTCCAATCGACTTGCTCTAGATGAGTCATTAAATTTCTCTGAGAAAGAGATTTAGACTGTTTGCAACTGTCACTGAGTATTAAGTTTCTTGAAACCAAGAATCACAAAATTCTAAACAAAATTAATTCTAAAACAATTTAATAAAAGGTTATGAATGCAAAATCCTTAATAGATCAATGCATTACTGCACTATAGTATATTGTTTTTATCATAAAGCTGCTGTGATTTCTTTCCCATAATCATCATTTTTAATTTTTTTCCATGTATAGTAATTTAGAAGTACGTCAATACTTTCAACCTTTTTTCAAGTTTTACAGAAATCTCAATAATAAAGCTACATACTGTATGTTTGTTAAATTGTTTGTATGGTGTTTTACATCATTTTCAACACATGTAAGGTTGTAGGACGGTCGATTTTTTTTGTGGTGGAGGCAGACCACCACTTTTCCTGGGTAGAACCAGTACTGTACACCTCCCGCCATCCGTAAGAATTGAAACTTCCTCACTTACAAGTTGAGCTCCAAGTGGGATTCAAACCCGCAGCAGAGAGGCAAAGGTTTACAACGCAACGGCGTTAACCATTCGGCCACGGAGACTGTTGAATATATGCCAGCATATATATACCCTTTAATTAAAATGTTGATGAACTGGAGATAACTACATGTATATATAACCAGGGGCGTAGCTAGACCTTTTTTGATGTGCAGACCCGACTATTTCTAGTGGGGTCTGGGCATGCTTGTCCGAAAATTTTGGAAAATGTAGGACGTCTCTGGTGCGTTTTGGCATATATTTAGAAATAAATTTAAGCAAAATCACACTTCAAAATTCAACAATGCATACAATATTACTTCACTGTTTTATTTTTCAACCATACATGTGAAAATTATGTGCAGGCCCGGGCCTTTTGGCCTAATAGGTAGCTAAGCTACTGATAACTACCATATTTCTTCTAGAATAGAAGTGTTTGGGCACTATGTATGTAAAATGCAAAGAATGCGCTCATTTTAAATCTTAAAAAAAAAAATGTTTTTTTTTTTACTAGGGTTATACAAAAGATCGGAAATGTATTGAAGATTTTTTGATTTTTTTAAAGGTGGGGGTGGGGGGTGGAAAGAGAGGGGGATGCGTTTCTAGTAATGGAAATACGGGAAATTAATACCTTGATATATTCATCAACAAGTTATTTATAACAAAGATATAGTAGATAGAAAATACTTTTGCCAGAATTTCATTATAGACTAAATAATATACAGTTAGTCTGGTGAGTAACTTGATTCAGATATCTTTGAAGTAACTTGTTTATGTTACTACAGTTGTCAAAATAAATGCAAGAAGTTATTTTCAGATAATTATTTCCATTTCTTTTAAATCTGTTTTTTTTTTAAATCTGGTTTCTATCAAAACCAGAATGCTCCTGAAATACACAATATATTTTCCCATTCTTGTTTAATTTGCCATTACTTTTTGTTTAGACATATTTACACAAACTCCTTTAAGAGATGGTACCTGTTACATAACAAAATGGAAATTAATTGACTCTAGTCTAAATTATAAGGAAATCATACTGCTAATGGCACCATTATTATTCAGTTAGTCAAAAGGTTTCTGTTGAATCATGTTGAAAGGATCCAGAGTATCTATTCAGAGTGGTCAGTCCCTGCAACACTGCCAAAACGATAAGTTGTTTTTTAAACAGTTTTATTTAAACAGCCTAGTATTTTAGTGTATTTTTGTTTCGTATTTGTTCTTTTCATGTGTACCCGGTGTTACCCCTGATGAAGGCTAAGCCGAAAGCGCTTGGGTTTTTATAAACTGTATTACTGTAGAAATGTTTTTTCCCCATCTATATACATATAAATTCTAGTTTTATTAAGACAATATATTTGTTCACAAAAAGCATCCACTATAAAAAATTTGAGGAGTAAGCTTAAGGAATGAAACTCTTATAAACTGCATCAAAGGGAAATCTTTTTTTTCTTGGAACAATTACATTGCTTCAATTATTTTTGAAATAATTATGCACCAGACCTCTTGCATGGTCATGTCTGTTTCACATATGGTACATATGTACTTGTATACACCATTTCAAATCCCAACTTTAACCAGTAAAGTGTTTTTTTCCTTGTACAAGTGGTACTGTAAAATGGTACCATTCCCAATGACAAAAAGTATGATTTTTTCCCAAATTCCCAATCCAAAAAAAGTAGATTTTTTTTTATAGTGTCAGAAACTTGAAACAGAAGAAGGGAGAAAATAATGAAGACTACAAGAGAATGAATACATGGTAATACAGTGTAATGTGTTTGCAAAGTATTTAAGCATACAATAAATTGCTTTTGCTTGATAGTGAAAAATTCCCAATTTAAGGCTTTACACAATTGAATGGTACCTTTCCCAAAAGGGTGACAAAAATTGCTGCAGCAAGATATTTATACATGTTACTATATACAAACTACATTTGCAAATACATACACTTTAGGCCTTTTTTTTTTAATAACTTGGTCTACGGATCCGCCGAGTCTAATTTTCCCGTTTTGGAAAAAAAATAAAATTGTACTTTTCACATTTTTTTTTTAAATTATTATTTTTTTATTTTTTTTTCCACTCGTGTCAAGGACATGCTCGGTTATCTTACGTATGCTATTAAACATGGATTTCGATAGGGATTTACGAAAAGTGATGTTCGATTTTTTTTTTTTATTTCGACCTCCTGACGTAATTTTTTCAGAAAAAATCCGTAAACCAATTAAGTTATTAAAAAAAAAAGGCCTTATAAACAATATAAACATATTTAAAATGAGTCTGACAATATGGCTATATATTTATGTTTCCTATTGATTCGTGCCACCCTATTGAATTCGTGCTCTTACAATTGACACATTTAATAAAACCATTTGTGTACTTTTGCGCGTGTCCAAATTCTGTTCAAATTGCCAACGCTTTCTTCTTATCTACAAAACTCACGAAAACCACCGAAAATGAGGGTAAAACACACTGCAATTAAACGTTTTTATACAGAAAATATTACCAGCATGTGCTTACTTTTGCTTCATTTTAATAAAATTACAGATCAGATTTACACATTTCCCACTGGGGACCTCTTTTTGGACAAGCCAATCAGAAAGCACGAATTCAATAGGAAGCTTCTGGACGAGTTAGATCAGTTGACATGGTAAACTTTGAGCCAGGTTTTTCACTTTCTCTTTGGCATTTGAAGGTTATTTGATGATTGTTTGTAGTTATTGAAATGTTTATTTAGTTATATAATTATATATATTGAAGTATTTTTTTAATACCTTCAACCTATAACGTGCCTCAATCTGTTAAGGGGCATGAATTTATAGGAGAAGGGTATATATGTTATCACAGGTGGCCCCGATGAATGGATGGTAGATCTTTGTAAACCTTTGTAAACGGTGTTATTAATTAGACCCATTAATATTTTTATTTATTTTTTTATACTGTCCACATCGTTTTTATTAATATTTTGATGCCGTAACTTAAATTTGTTTAAATAATTTTGTTTACACTAACTAACCAGCATTTTTTTTTTTTTACCTACATCATTTATGCTACCATGAGGGCTCGATGTTAAGGACTGTCCACCTCCCCGGGGTAGGTAAAACTGGGCTCCGAGCAGGTTGTCTCAAAGGCTCAATCCCGTCTGGCAACTTCAGAACTGAGGGACAAGGACCATAGAATATGACAAAATATAAAAGAAACCCATCGCTCTTTGCAGGTTTCCGATACTATTATAGTTGTTGCATTGTAAGTATTAGACCAGCTTTTAGAATTCTCAGAAAGGTGCTGTGAGAGTTACATCATTGTGGTCTAATACTCGTGAAGCCTCAAACAGTATATCCTTATAAAATAAAAGCTTCGGGTCTAAATAATTGGGCAACCAGCAAACTGGCATGGACTAGTAAATTTCAGATTTAACTTGCCCTATGGGCAAGCTGTCCGTAAAGTTAACATCGAGCCCTGATGCTACAAGTACAGAAGGTAAGAAACCAGTTTCAACCCCGAGAATGTTTTCGAGCCGATAAAATCATTATTGTTCATTGATTCGTCAACGTCAATATACCGACTAAAAAAGAAACGCAACAATGGATCAACCCTGCCATAAAAACCTACATACACTCCCGCTATTGACCTCAAAATCCATTTGAATTACAAAATAGTTTTCAGACATTTATCTTAAATGTTGTCAGTATCCCACAAGCATGTCCGACAGCTAATCCCCACGATATACAATTTATCTCATTTGTATTTCCGACATCCCATCTAATCCCCTAGACAAACAATTATTCAGAACATAATAACATGAAACAATTCGGATAAATGAGAGTTACTATGGCAACTTTTTTAAGATGACCGAAGCAATTTTTACACGTTTGGGAATATAGTACTGGTACCCATTTAACTGGGGGAAATTGATGTTGTTTTGCCATAAAGTTGGGAATTTTTCACTATCAAACAAAAGCAATATTGTAATTGCTTAAATACTTTGCTAACAAATTACCATTAATACATTCTCCTATGGTATTTCATTACTCTCCCGTAAAACAATGTATTTCCACCCCCCTCCCCCCAACCCCATCCCCTAGCACTGTAACTTTAAAGTTCCCCTCTGAATTGTTTTTTTAAAGAAACAGACACACAAAAAAAGAAGATTTTTTGTTTGTTTTTGGATTGGGAATTAGCTTTTCAATCCAATTGGGAAAAAACATAATTTTGCCATTAGGAATGGTACCATTTTTCGGTACCATATATATTAAAGAGAAAAAAAATATATTTTTAAGTATAAAAGGCACATAATTTTTAAAAAAAACAAACTAGGAATGTGTTCCCCGACTACCGCAAAAATGTTAATTCTCCAAAAAGAATGCTATTCTTTGAAGAACATAATGCAATCAGTATAAAACATTCCAAAACAATTCATGAACAGGGCTACTGCTTATCCAGGCAGAGGAGTAAAATCCCCTACAATTAATTCATCTTTTTTTTAATTTTGGTCAGTAACTTGCAGGCTGATCAGGGTTTACGATGTCTGACTGCTCATCAGTCATTTCTCCAAAACACCCCTTTGTAACATTAATGGAATGGTCTAAATTTAAAGAAAGGACAGTCTATATATATTGTACATTCATAGCGAGCTAAGGTTAAAGACGCATCATCTTTTTATGCTGAATACTTTTGCCAAATATTTTTGAAATTGGCCCATCCATTACAGCCAGGGCACAAAAGCCTGAAGGCGGAGTTAGACCTTTGCCACGACTTTGACCTTTACTCTGTGTTGGTGTCAGGGTGTTGTACACAACATATAGTCTCCATGTGGTGAACATTTCTACCAAACATATTTTCGATCCAATTATTCATTGCTGATCGAGTTATGGCCGAGACAAGAGTTTGGCCTTGGACCTTCATTGTGACCTTGAGCTTGATCAGAGGAGAATGGGAGTTGTACGTGACACATCGTCTTCAAAAGCTGAATATTTCTGCCATGTTTTTTTTAATTGGACCATCCATTACACAGAAACAGCCCGGACATGAAAGTGCAATTATTGGACGGACAGGACTGACAACTCTTATATTTCCCCTCCTACACCTTTGGTGGCAGGGGCATATTAATAGCATGAGTTATAGAACCTGGCTCTAAACAGGTGATGTAAACGTACATGTAGACGGCAATCAATTTTAAGTGGTGACTATATTAATTTTTTTTAAGGTAGAGCTCAGAATTTCTTTTACAAAACATATATAAACAATCTTCTATAAACTGTTCAAACTTTATACACAAAAACACAATTATTTATAGTGCACAAATAGATTTGGAAACAATTAAACTTCATTTGAAGGAACAAATTGGAGAGAATTGTAAAGAAATTGATATAATATATATACAAACAAGAGGTCAATTAATGACCTTGTGGCTCTACTGATAGGTTTTGATATCTAGAATCAGCATTCCTGTGAAGTTTCATGAAAATCTGTCAAGTAGTTTCAGAGGAGTAGTTGCTACAAGTTTTTACTATATAATTCTATGTAACCAAAGATGGCAGCCATGTTTAATGTCGAATCAAAATAATTTTCAACTAGGACCAACATCATGTCATGCTGATCATTTTAGAAAAAGTCCCATATCAATATCACTTATAGTTTCCAAGAAGTATAGTTGCTACAAATTTGTTTTTAAAATCTATTTTCAGCCGTGGCAGCCATCTTGAATTTCCGGCCGACCCGAATTTTTGCTAGGATCAACTGGACATCAGGAGCAACATTCCCGTGAAGTTTCATGAAAATCCGTCAAGCAGTTTCAGAGGAGTAGTCGCCACAAAAAAGTGTACAGACGGACGTACAGACAGCGGCATAAGCTCTGCTGATCTTTGATCAGTTAAGCTAAAAACTAAAATAGGTGAATATTAAGACCACCGTAGAGTCATTCATACAAAAGAGTCTGAAACATGACACTATTTAAGTGCAAAATCGAAACAATTCGATACTCAACTAGAAGGATTTGTGCACTTCTATTGCATTTGAAAGTTGAACATTTAATGTTAATTCTGGGATTAAAAGACAAGTCCCTGTTTTTCTTGAGCTAATTGGAGAGAAGATGAATTCACCATTGACAACAAGTTGCTGATAACTGTTTCTTGAAACAGATAGATTTAATAACTGCCACACACATGCTGCATGCTAATGAATCAAACAGATTCTGAAATGTATAGATCTAATGTACGTGCCTCTCTCATGCGAAATTCTTCTATTTTATGTGAAAACCGAAAAGGCTTTTAACCATATGTAACAGAGGTCTGTAAAAGGCCTCTTCCTAATTAAAATCAGGACTGTTTTTTTTCCAATTTTTTGTGGCACTCAGAAACAGAAAGCAGCAGTCTCTCAGAATTTAATTTCAGAAAAAGCATTAATTTCGCAATGTGTATTTGTCTGTGATGTCAGCTCGGACTGAGAAGTTAGTAATTATAATTAACGCCATTAAAAGCGCAAGTTTTTTTATTTTGTGTTTATTTCCAAGATCAATCGATTGTAGTGTTATGTACATGTTAGAAATGATCAACATTCCCTATAAATCTGGTGACCGATCAAATTCATGTACTGAAAGGAGTAAAATCGGAATTATGCAATCGATCTTGGAGACATTGTAGTTAAAAATAAACACAAAATAAAAAAAACATGCACTTTTAATGGCGTTCGGTATATAATAAATAATGGATAAAAATATAAATAAAGCATATTATTGTCATGTTTACTTAATTGGTGAAATCTTACAGCTTTCCCAAAATAAGAAATAATCGTGTGGTTTTTCCCCCAAAATGGACATGTCTGGGCCAGCCACCTCTTCCCAATTTTGTGGAAAAAAAGCCCTGGAAGAATTAATATTGGCTCATAGATCAAGAAGGCTAGAATAGAGTTTGCTGTGCCAAGTGTAGCAATCATATTACTTAACCCTTAACCCGCTAAGCATGACTATAATAGCCTTTTCGTCCTTTGTAAACCCAGATCAGCCTGCGAGTAACCCCTTTGTCGCATAAAAGGCATGGTCCTAGCTAATTCAAAGAAAGAACAGTCCATTATATATATGTAGCGGGTTAGTTAGTGTTAGAATTACTTAGGGAATTTTAACTTATTAACTTGATTCATGTTCGACGTACTACAATTCCAATGAACGCTACATAGCCATGGCGAAATTAAAACCATGTTTAAATATGTTAAAACGGGCTTTAATCATGTATGCTAATCATGTTGTAAAAAACATGTTTGATTGTCAAACATGATCAGTAGAATTTCTAGAAACGTGTAGTCTTAAATAAAAATGATATCAGTTGCTTATACTACATAATACTTGTCATATATATGAAAGACTATTTGTAAAAATTATTAACGATGATTAAGCTTTTTGAACCAGAACATGTTTCACTACATGTAAGTGTATGCAGTCTTTGAATTAAAATGTTCGTGTTACTAGCCCAAATTCTTATATACTCAATGAAAACCCGTACATTTTCCTTTAGCCCGACTACATAAATGAAACAAGAGGTCAATAACCTTGAAGCTCTACTGATTGATTTTCATTTCAGGAAGTAGTCGCTACAAACTTGTTTTTTGAAAATCTATTTTTAGCCGTGGCGGCCATCTTGAATTTATGGCCGACCTGAAATTTTGCTAGCATCAATTAGACATCAAGAGCAACATGCCTGTGAAGTTTCATGAAAATCCGTAAAGTAGTTTCAGAGGAGTAGTCGCTACAAGTTTTCATTATATAACTCTTATGTAAACAAAGATGGCCGCTGACAGCCATGTTTAACATTGAATCAAAATAATGTTCGACTCGGATAACCACCATGTCATGCTGATCATTTTAGAAAAAGTCCCATATCAATATCTCTTATAGTTTTGAAGAAGTAGTCCCTACAAACTTATTTTTTGAAAATCTATTTTTAGCCATGGCGGCCATCTTGAATTTCCGGCCGACATGCATTTTTGCTCAGATCAATTAGACATCAAGAGCAACATTCGTGTGAAGTTTCATGAAAATCCATCAAGTAGTTTCAGAGCAGTAGTCGCTACAAGTTTTCATTATATAACTCTATGTAAACAAAGATGGCCACTGGCAGCCATGTTTAACGTAGATTCAAAATAATGTTCAACTTGGATAACCATCATGTCATGCTGATCATTTAAGAAAAAGTCCCATATCAATATCTCTTATAGTTTTCAAGAAGTAGTCGCTACAAACTTATTTTTTAAAAATCTATTTTTAGCCGTGGCGGCCATCTTGAATTTTCGGCCGACCTGAAATTTTGCTAGGATCAACTAGACATCACGAGCAACATTCCTGTGAAGTTCCATGAACATCCGTCAAGTAGTTTCAGAGGGGTAGTCGCTACAAGTTTTTACTATATAACTCTTATGTAACCAAAGATGGCCACTGGCAGCCATGTTTAACGTCGAATCAAAATAATGTTCGACTCGGATCAACATCATGTCATGCTGATCATTTTAGAAAAAGTCCCCTATCAGATGAATATCACTTATAGTTTTCAAGAACTTTTTTAAAAATCTATTTTTAGCTGTGACGGCCATCTTGAATTTCTGGCAGATCTGAACTTTTGCTAGGATCAATTAGACATCAAGAGCAACATTCCTGTGAAGTTTCATGAAAATCGGTCCAGGAGTTTCAGAGGAGTAGTCGCTACAAGTTTTTACTATATAACTCTATGTAAACAAAGATGGCCACTGGCAGCCATGTTTAATGTTGAATCAAAACGATTTTTGACAAGGACCAACATCATGTCATGCTGATCATTTTAGAAAAAGTCCCATATCAATATCTCTTATAGTTTTCAAGAAGTAGTCGCTACAAACTTGTATTTTAAACTCTATTTTTAGCTTTGGCGGCCATCTTGGATTTCACATCAACATGAATTTTTGCTAGGATCAACTAGTCTTTATGGGCAACATTTCTGTAAAGTTTCATGAATATCCATAAAGTAGTTTCAGAGGAGAAGTCGCTACAAATAAAAGTTTACAGACGGACGGACAGACGGCCGGACGCCGGACGCCGCACCACGGCATAAGCTCCGCTGATCTCTGATCAGTTGAGCTAAAAAAAATCACTAGCCCGAATGACGGTTTACTAGCCCCGGCTTCGGGCTAGTGGGTTAATTCGAAGACTGTATGTTAAATCATGATTTCTGTGAAATGTGTTTATTTGTAATAAACTGGAATTTACTTTGAAACAATATGGCCAACACGCCACCAGGCTGATGGCACATGGCATTAATGAATAAATGAATGGTGTTTTACGGCACGTCAACACATAAATAGGTCATATTGTGTGCAAAAACTGATGGAAGATGAAGAAATGGAAGTAGTTAAAAATTAATGTAAATGTTTAAAGATAAAACTATTTACAAATAAGGGATGATATAGTAGTAATATAAACTATATATGTAAATCAACAAATGCCCATCTACAGGTATATCATGGCATTAAAGTCCCTATGCCACCATCAACAGTCAAATTTTACAACAGATGTACAGCGTTCTAAAACCAACAGGCTTAATTAAACTGACGACAAGGCTTAGATATTTAGAGAATCCAAAATCTATAGACACAATATAAATGGCTTTAACCAGCAAACCCCAATACTGGATTTAAGAGAACTTTACCAACTCATAATTTATTTAATGCATATTTTATCACGGGTATTTTAAGAACCAGGGAATAAACCTATACTTTCAGCAAATATGCATTATTATATGTCCTGAACACCTGGATAGTTTTGATAAATGTAATTTTGCCGTTATTTGGTGGCTTAGTTTTTCACTTGATTTAAAATATAAATACTTGAATATTATGACTGCATTTACAAATTATTTACTGAACTGCAGTTATAATGGTTGAAATGCTGTAGTTATGTGCACAATTTTCTGTGCAGGGTGATGGATCCCCAGCTTATATACAACACAGAACCACGCTGTCATTCTATTATAATTATATAGTAACATCTTTTGTCACATGACAACAGTACACAGATAAACATAACATTAGGTTCAGGACAAAAGATATGCACACTCAGTTGAACTTGTTCCACCATCTTGTGTTACCTGCTGTGTGCTAAATTCAGCTTGGTTAGGTTGCAGGTTAAAAAGTTTTATGATAAGAAGGGTGTTCCTCAGAACACTTGTGTCGCGTGCTGTGCGCTTATTTCATCAAGTACAATCTAAGTTAGAAGTTGGTTAAATTGCAGGTTAAAGTTTTATGAAACGGGGCTTAACTCTGCCAAAATGAAAGTTTGAGTTATATTGGACATGTATGTTTATGAAATTCTTGAGATAAGATGAAGATGTTTGTGAAGTTTCATGATGGAAGACGGACGACGACGACAGACAAAGGACAAATTGATCCTTAAGTGTCTGCCAGTGCTATGCAGGTGACACAAAAAGGGACATAACTATGCCAAAATGAAAGTCGGAGTTATTGGACATGTTTAATAACATTCCTTGAGTTAAGATGAATTGAATTGAATGTTGTTTAACGGCTCATCAACACAGTATAGGTTATTTAGAGCCGCCCCAGAGAGAGGGGAAGGATACATAGGAATCCGGGAACCGTGCCCTACTCTTATTATCGAATAGATTTCTATGGTTCTTTAACGTGCTCGGAGGATAGACGGGACCGCCCGGTTTATGTCCCCATCCGACGGACGAGGCTAAAGGAAAGTGTCTTGCCCAAGAACACACCGACGAAACTCAGTGGCATCACGGAGGATTGAACCCGGGGCCTCCAGTTACAAATCCGCTGCGCCACCCTCTGAGTTAAGATGAAGATGTGTGTGAAATTTTATGAACATACATGCAGGTCAAATACTTTTCAAGTTATGGCCAAGGTTAGATTGCAGGTTAAAGTGCGACGGACGACAGATGACAGACGACGGACAAAGTGATTCCTATATTTATACATAATAATACATTATATATACCCCACGGAAGCAAAAATTGTTTCTGAATTACTGGTCCTACGTAATACTTGAAATGTCAAATTGATAAATTGTTAAAGAATTTATCTGAATTTCTACTCGTCCTGGCTGCATCAATGAGCACGAGTGAAATTTTCGTGCACTGTACAAGTACCCTGGGTTACAAAAACTAAAAATCGCTTTTTTTTTCAATAATCAAGGGCAATAACTCTGTAGTGTGCACCAATCTTGCTCACTGTCGAACATGTCTTTTTTAAACAAAGAGTTCAAATTAAAATTTTGTGGACATAGACACCAAAGTTATCATTGCAGAATAATTATGTCCAAGTTTTAAAAAAATAGGGCAGCAAGTTGGAGGAAAAAAAGGAGCGCAGATTACAGGAAACAATTTTCCGTTATGTTTTGTTTGTTCATATCTATATACAGGCACTCTCTCATTTTTTGATAAAAATAGTTTTACATTACTGCATTCTAATTAATCTCTCATTTAAGCAGAAAAACATAATGATGACAAGACAGGTTTCCATGGTAACATTTACAGGAATATTGTTAGAAAATGAGCTTCAGATTTCTGCAATCAGGAGATGCAAATATAATCTTGTTACAAAAAATGCAAAGGGAAGTAAGTATGTACATTTTGTACATAGATCATGTACATGCAGAGATGAACTGAACTGAATGTTGTTTAACGGCTCATCAACACAGTATAGGTTATTTACAGCCGCCCCAGAGAGAGGGGAAGGATACATAGGAATCCGGGAACCTGCCCTACTCTTATTATCGAATAGATTCCTATGGTTCTTTAACGTGCTCGGAGGATAGACCGATACACGGGACTGCCCGGTTTACGTCCCCATCCGACGGACGAGGCTAAGGGAAAGTGTCTTGCCCAGACAAGAACACACCGACGGAACTCAGTTGCACCACGGAGGATTGAACCCGGGGCCTCCGGTTACAAATCCGCAATGCCTTGAACATGTTGAATGACGGAAGCTCATGTATGCATGTTAGCACCAATAGCTGTTGCATCACTCTTATTGCTTAATGACTTGTCTCCATTTGAAGACAGCTAGATTTTAAGGAAACCGTAATAATGATGATTTCTTACAGAAGGTTTCCATGGTAACATCAAGATTTGCAGGCATATTGTTATAAAATGAGCTTCAATTTTTTGCAATCAGAAGATGCGAATATAATCTTGTTACAAAGAATGCAAAAGGAAGTAATTGGTATGTACATGCATGCAGAGATGAAACGTTGGCAATGCCTTGAACCTGTTCTTGCTGTATTCTTACTGTATTCTTAACTGTATCCTTACTGTATTCGATACCGTTGTCAGTCCCGCAGCCAGCACTGAAATTTAACCGAGGCAAATTCTTTCCAAGTCGGAACGGGCTATAAGGACATGTACCCGGGAAAAACTTCTGATTTCTACATGTATGTGACTTCCTGCAGTTTAGTGCATTCAAGGAGCAAGATTTTCAGTTTTAAGTTAGGCAAATATATTGAAGTCTATTTTAGTGATTGTATTTGATATTCCAGTTAATAGAATGCCTACTTCAATGTTTGGTACCATTACAAAATTCTACTGAGGCAACTGCTTCTAAATTACTTCTTGAACAGAAGCGCATGTAAGCAATTGTTAACACCAATAGTTGTTGCATCACTCTTCAAAATCCTTAGTGACTGGTTGCCATTTGAAGACAGTTTAATTTTAAAGTGGATCAAGAAATGAAAAACATTTTATCAATTTAAAGAGAGACAAGATACACAAGGCTCAAACTACTACCATAGCTAGATTACATTGTTCAGGCCAGCTAGACATTTTTTGATGTGCAAGCCCATTTTTATGATCTAAGTATTCTATGGGGTACTGGCATGCCCCCACCCACACCCTCCCATACCCATCGAAAATAATAAAAAATGTAGAATGTCTCTGATGCATTTTAACATTTATTTTGACATAAAATTCAACAAATTCACACACTGTTACTCATTATTGCATTTTGAAAAGTATGTGCAGGCCCAGGCCTTTTGGCCTTGTAGGTAGCTAGCTACTCTATGACAGGCCCTACTTAACCTGTAAGATCTCGAGCAGGCCAGTTATGTAAGATGCTACAAATTTGTCGAAGAAACCTAAATTCCATTTCATCCATAGACTTAAGACTAGTATACGGGAATCCACACTAATATGAATTCACACTAATATGAATACACTAATATGAATCCACTCTAATATGAATTTGAATACAAACTTGAAGACGAGTTTCATTTCATTTTAGATTGCGATCTGTTTAAAGACATCCGAAAAATATATATTAAAAATATTTTTGGAATCGACCGAGCATGTTTAAATTAAAAGAACTTTTTTACAGCAAAAATGAAAAAAAAAATTAAAAATGTAAGTGTGTATATTTTTAAAGCATTTGAAATGAGGAAAACGCTAATGAATTGATTTGATGTAATTGTAATTCCATGTCTCATTTTCTCATTTTCTCCTTCTCAATTGTAATGTTTTGTGTTATTTTAATATTGTAATATTTTATTTTCACATGTCGTGTACATTTGTGTGTGGTGGTTTTGTCAGGCTTGAAAATGCAAATAGAGCTTTTTTTTTATTGTGTTTGAAACGTATGTGTATGTGCTTATATGTTCATGACATGGATACGATTAAGTATAATACATCAACCATAACATTGATATATTTATATATGTTTAGTCAACTTCTCCGTGAAATTTTAAATGGAAATTCTGACGTGTTCACATGTTTGTTTCTATTTTTGTTTTCTGTTTGTGTTCTCTAAAAAGAAGTTAACAGTATAACTGTGTTTATTTTTGCATCTGATATGTGTTAATACATCTATGTACGAATCTTGCTATGTCTGTTAAAATGTATCTGTATAATATTGTATGATCACATGGGCCTATGGCTTACTGATTTTGAAATAAAGTGCTTCTTCGATGAAACCATACAAATTGACGTAGTGTTTGAACTTTGAAAGGTGTTACACGTCATTTTTCAGCCCATTTTAGCTATGTATGATGGACGATTTTTTTGTGGTGGCAGCACACCACCCACTTATTTCTGGGTAGAACCAGTACTGTATACCTCCCACCATCCATATTTAAAGAATAGACACTCTCTCACTTACTGTATTTTACCTTGTATAGTACGCAGTTTTAAGGTTTTCGAAAGTGGGGTGCGTAAAATACAAGGAAACAATACAATTATAAGCTTTTTTTCTTGCATTTTATATGCAGAAAATCGATGTAAGACTGGAGAAAATCGCAGATAAAAACATCGGGGAAGAAAGACAGACATTAATTATTTTGTGAATGCCTATAATACTTTATTTTTCGTCACTTACTCGCTTTATACAATTAATTTATTGACTTAATTCGACTTAGAAATCAATAAAGTTTATTATAAAGCTTGTTTTTATATAAATGTTTGCATATTTGTTGTAGAATTTCAATAAATGAGTGAACAAAATTCGACCTTTGTTTTGATATTTATATCAGATGACTTGATATCCCGTGATTTCCATGAATTAGACTGGTACACGTAGTATTGTACAATTCTATTCTCATATATGTTAAATGCACCAGACAACACTTGCAGACGACCGTAAAAGCGATGATGGCGACATGAATAAAGTGTACATCTATTATAAAAAATACTTGCATGTTTGTTGCAGAA
Source organism: Cyrtodaria siliqua (assembly GCA_037043455.1). NCBI lineage: Eukaryota > Metazoa > Mollusca > Bivalvia > Adapedonta > Hiatellidae > Cyrtodaria > Cyrtodaria siliqua. The sequence goes on along the minus strand of JAWPHD010006163.1, from coordinate 39,712 downwards.
TTTCAATAAAGGATGATCATGTTTTCCCTTTGTTTCGCTATTACCCGCTAAATTGTTCATAATTTCACTCGTTTTGCAAACTTCAGAAATACTACAGTACAGACACACTTTAAACACGGGTAGAGTGGTTATTCTATTTCTATAATCCTTTGAAGCTGACGCAAGTAGCGACACCCTCTACTGATATTTTTGAGGATGGGTTAGTCTTTTGATTTAACCGACAAATACGCAGTAAAATGTGTAGGTCTCTGACAGATAATGGAATGGACCACTCTCATTCAATAGCGACGACCTGTAACACCTAAATTAAAAATGGTTTCGCCTGGTTGGCGTGTATTCATGACCGATGATTACAGTTTATTTATATGGCATGGTCAGTCCTAGGTTTTCAGCAGGGTTTGGAATTGACGGGAGATTGATAGACAATTGTTTTCAGATAGTTGTTGTCAGTTGTTGTTATCGTGATGCAATTAGAGATTTATTTTTTTTAATCTTTTAACCTTTTATTTTCGTCGAATGGTTCATCTAGGAAAACTAATATTTTGATGCATATTATACATGGAAACAACTTTTTTACCCAAGTTTGACCTCTGAGAAGGGGGGTGCGTACTATACATGGGTGCGTACTATACAAGAAAGAACGGTAAAATACGGTACCAGTTGAGCTCGCAGTAGGAGGATTCATCGTGTATACATTACTACTCACTAATTAACCCTTAACCCACTACATATATACAATGGACTGTTCTTTCTTTAAATTAAGACCATTCCATTCATGTGACAAGGGTGTGTTTGGGGGAAAATGACTGTTCAACAGCCGGACATTGGGATCTAGGTTTACAATGGACACAAAGGCTACTATAGTCATGCTTAGCGGGTCAAGGGTTAAACGATTAAATTAGGTTTTACGGCTCACCAACACAATTTTAAAGTTACATTCCAGGCCCACCCTCCAAGATAAAAATATGCAGGATGGACCTTGAACTGCTGAGTTATATATATATATGAACATTATGTCTTCTTCTGCATTCTGACATTTCTGGTACATTTTGATCATCCCTGTTATGCATGTAAAAGCCACTTACTGTGAAATACAACTGCAAGCCTCAAGCGTAGAAAATGACCAATCAATCACAGAGAGTCGTCGGGAGGAACAGGTAGGCAAAGGTCGGTAAGTAAATCTGCAGCTCTTTCCAGTGGGTCCACTTATTGAACATCAAATCAGAGTGTCGCATACACTGTGCATGTATACGGCCATCCACGATCGTTAAGAACTTGGAATAAACTTTTCAATTTTCAACAATATCTTCTGTCTCCCAACCTACTATTTATGTATGTTATTAGCAAATCTTGTTATAACCTTTAAAGTGTCTCTGTTCTTTTGATCTTAACTGGCAATCATTTTGTAAAAGCGCCACGTATCTTTTGAGTAAAAAAAACACACTTGCACATGGGACAAAAAGCATCGGTAGTATTCATGAATGTTTGATCACGTCTTGAAGTTATTTGGTTTCTAGCTTGTAGTGGGTTTCTGCATTAAATATATCTGCTGTCTATATACACTTGCACTCAGTTCTGATACATTTATGTACTGAGTGCTGCTCATAATAAATCAAGAAAATTGCAGCAAATAATTGTCTTGGCCACACATTTCAAGCAATCGACTCATTTTTGATATATAAATCAATGAACAATTTTGGATATGTAACATTCAGGGTCTGATATAACACGCAAGCAACATAACACATCACTTAGTACAATCCATATATATATCTTGAAGTAAATTCACTGTTCAAGTAGACCTTCAAACAAAGTCTATCAACACAAATCATCTGCGGGACACGTTACATAATGTAAAGATGTAAAAAGACCCGGTTTGTATTATATCCCTGTTTCACTTCATGTTGGCACACAAAAACAATCCACAAAAAGGTTCAAAGTATCTATTCCAGTATCACAGATCAAATTGTTTTTGGTTAACTCCAATTCAGCCAAATCCATTTGGTTATTTCACCCAAGTTCAGATTCGCAGCATTTTCAAGTTTTTCAAGGTAACAAGTTACCTTTCATAGATTAACTTTCAAATGCCTAATTCCCTTGGTTTAACTATATCATAAACTATACACTTATAAAAAAACATATTTTCGCTATTGCATTTTAAAAAAAGTTCAAGATGACTCTTGCAGGCTACAGGCACAGTTATACTAAAAGCTTGATAAATGTTTTTGATGAACAGTTAGACAATTCTCAGCATACTTAGGCCTCAACAAGAAAGTATCAATGCTGCTGAATACCTTCAAATGTTTGTTTACTATCTGTGGAAATACCTTTGCCACTTCCAGGGTTACAATCTAGGGGACTATGGCAAGAACTTATTTCATCCACAGAATCTATGGACTGATATTTAATATCACATGTTCTAGTGTCCCCAGTTTCTTCAATTTGTACTGTTAAAATTTCATCTTTTATAAATTCATCATTCTCATTTTCATGAAGATATTTTGCGTTATCTTGATGGTTTTCATACCCTGTGACCACTTTATCAGTTCTTTGTTCAAGTTCACCTGTATTTTCAACCTTGGGCTCAGCGCAGGTATCCCATGACTTGTTGTCCGAGTCGCATGACTTCTTATTTTCCGAGTCATCTTGAGCATGCACAAGAGTTAAATCATCAAACCTCGCCCAATTCTGGGGCGCATCAGCAGCATTTAATACTTTTGTACTGTTGGTCTCTGAACTGTTCTCTTTGTTATCCGAACTTCCTGTACCTGGGCAGTTAAAATATCTCGGAGAATATTTTGTATCTTGAGCAAAAGATGGGCAGTTTTTGGCAGACACAGCAGGTGTGAGTTTGGGCGACAGGGTCAGTGGGACTAAAATACGCTTGGGTGACTTCCCTTGGGATCCGTCTTCTTGTAAAAGAATAGCAGATTTCGTACGGGTAAACAGTAACTCCTCATTGAAACTGAATGCATGCGCAATTTCACTATCCGATGAAACTGGACCAATATTTGACCTCGTACCTCGTCTTGGACTTCGAATTTTACTTGATTCTTCAACAGGAAGCTTTATTTTCAATTTTTCAAGACTACTACTACAGGGTGATTTCTCTGGGGAGCGGATGTTAACATATTCTTCTAAACCATATATGTTTATTGGTGTAGTGCTCCTAGGTCGTTCTATTGGATTAGTCGTGACTTGTAACCGTTGCAAGCGTTTTTCATATGCTATGCGTTTGGACCTAATAGCACTATCTTCTTTGCTAAGAGGTGGAGGAAGAACTGGTCGTCTAACTTTCGGCGAACTACACGGAGTCGAATCAGAATCCCTTGAATCTGTGAAATCGCCGAATAAGTAATTGTGCTGATGGACTTTTGAATGTCTACTTACTCCTCCCTTTTTGGCTGAGATGAATCCACTTCTGATGTAACCGCTGTCGGAATCGGAACTATCACTGTCGCTATCACGATGTAGTTCAAATGTAGATTTCAACTTCAACGTCGGTAATGGTGACTGATTTTCAGACTGGTCTGACACACTGTCCATTTGTTCATACCTGACATTACTAGCTTTAGCTTTATGTTTTCTTCCTTTCAATTTCAGTCTGTTCTGAATATCTTCAGCACTGGCACCATTTTCGCTGCTGTTAGTATCTTTTGATTCAAAACTACTCTCATTGAACGTAAACAGTTCCGACTCGTTCAGAGCACTCGCAGTGACTGGCGAATCACCTTGCACCTTAGGTGGTGTCTTGGTAGGTGTAGGAGTGCTTGGTTCCTTTGCAGAACTGACTTCTGAGATTTCCAAAGGTGAGATGGATACTGAAGCTGTTTCCACAGTCTCAGCAAGGCTCCTTTCAGACGGGACTGTCTTTACAATGGGAAAAGATAGATTGCTTAGCATATCATCGTCCAGGTCCACCGTGTCAAATGATGCGAGTGGAGCTTTAATTTCAAATATACTTTCATTCGATTTCCTTGTGTTGTTCTGCATCTCAGCATGGGTCGTTGTGGGTCTGTCCTGTAAAAGTAAAAGTATTATATATATCACATAATATTAGGCAAAAAAAGTCTGTTTCTCACATAATATTAGGCAAAAAAAGTCTGTTTCTGGTCTTTTCCCCGAAAAAGTTAGGGTAGGTCGGTAGGAAAATCTTCTCTTTTTTTTTAAATTAATCCTTACTATACTAAATTAAAATGAAGAACATCAAAAGCATGTTTTCTTGAACATATTATATAATATGAGTGTTCCACAACACTTACATACATGTCAAAAAAAAAACAAAAAAACAAACAAACAAAAAAGTTTTTGTGTTTTTTTGGGCCCTCAAATGTTTAGGGTCGGGGCCTTAAAAATAGAGTCGGCCGGAAGACCAGAAACAAACCTTTTATTTTGGGCTTATAAGAAATGATATCATTAGAATTTTCTTTAATCACATTAACAACGCTATTTAAGAGCATTACTTGCTAGCTTTTATTGTATTTCCTACCATTTGCTTCTCCACTTCATAACTAATTCAGATGACTGTAGGCCAGTACACAAACCAGTATTTATTTGTATAAAGGTTAGTGATGGGCATTCAATCAAAAGTTACAATCGATCAATCATCGGTTAAAATCAGCTAGTCAATATAAAGTAGATAAATGTGCGCATCGGGCCTTAAAAATTTAGATTAATTTCTCTGTATTCTTTCCTGTCGTTGTTTATAAAATTATGCCATTGTAACTTTATTTTAATCAGAAAAATAATTGTAAATAATATGAATGTCACGTTTATTTCTACTTTCAACATTAATTAAAGTGCATCTTTACATTTTACCGATGATTGATTATAGACTTTTATAATCGATTACCAAAATCGATTTGCCTAAGTAACCGATGATCGGTTGCAATCGATTAATTGGTACATCACTAATACAGGTAACTACACTACACACCTTCAGAAATTAAAGAAAATTATGCTGAAGATAGCAGCAAACACAAAATAACGTTAAAGAATTCCTATCTAAAATTTGGGGTATGTAAGAAAACACGAAACCAAAAAAAATTATGGTCGGCCTTATTAAATAGTTCATACTATAGATCTAATACACGAATAAAACTGTTAGCGGTTGTGGCTAATTTATGGTACCATTTTAACAGGAATTTTAGCATGATATTATCAGTTATTGACCAATCAAGTGACACCCCCCACATGTGGGTAGGTGATAGATTTAGTTTTATCGGTGATGCTCAACTGACGTTGGTCCTACATTAAAACAGCCGTGTATCATCTTTAGGTTTAGTCTGATCTGGATACATTTAAATTACGGTCAAACATTCCGAATACCTCAACATCTCGGAAAAATGTGTCAACTCTCTTACTGATGGTGGAAAGTATACAGTAATTGTTTTAGCCACGCAATAAGCGGGTGGTCTGCGTTCACCACTAAACAATTGACCTACACATAGCATAAAATATGCTGGAAAATGACTAAATACCAAACAAACAAACATTCAAATAAAATTTTATTATTGACAAAGCATGCATGCATGTAACTATGCACGTTATTCTAAGTAACGTAGCTGTTCAGTATTAAGATCTATAAACATACTGCAAAACACTCCAGCAAGCACGAGTAGAATCGAGTAATCCTGATTTCAGGAGTACACAGCCTATGTTTGATATATATTCCTTGAGTATATATATATGTGTATTTCCATCAGGTTAGATGAATATTTAATCAATAAACCACATACTAAATACACCATGAGTTTTATGTTCACATGTGATTCAAATATTTTAAAAACAAAAATAAATTATTTTCGTTTTGTTTTCGGTCAAGTCAAGTACTAAATAACCAACCACCACTGTTATAGCTATCCTACGCAACAAGTTAAATATGAATGAATCCCAAAGGTAATGAACTGTGGCTGCAGCAACAGAAAATATTCAACCCTTACCCTGAAAGTGCGGAAGCATCATCGGCTCTTCTCAGACTTCTGGTTTCAGGAAATTATCTAATTTGACCTAAATTTATTCCTCTTAAAGCATTCTACAAGTTTCACACACACATATAACAGTTTCATCAATCAAAATATTTTAGACCTTATAATGTGTGGAAAATGCCGCTGCGATCATGGAATAAACGGCTGTAACGCTGTTATTGATCCAAATAACCCTTCTTCCAGCTTCTCTACACCATTATGTTTACGGAAATGACGTATGGGAAACCCCATAGCCTCGATTTCGATGACAGTTGCGCGGGAAATTCTCCCAAGTAAACAAGAGTGCTTGAAAACGTTCTACTGGCGATCATGTTGATTGTTAATGTGCAAACATACTGCTTATTAGATCTCTGTATGATCTCTGTGTGATCTGGGCTTGATCTTCAGCAAAGTATTAATAGACTCTACAAATACTGTGAGTCCTGGGGTCTTGATGTTAATACTAAAAAGACTAAGGTAATTTTGCTTCCGTATATCTGTGTTAATGAAGTCCTGCGTAAAAGCTGGGTTTTTAAACCTGCATATATATAAAAACCCTGGTAAAAGGAATAGGAAGGCGGTAGTACAATGGAAGTTTATACAATGTCGTTATTTCTTTATTTATATTTGTTATTTAGGTGTGGTTCTTAATTATACCAGGGAGTAACTCCCTGATTATACTGGCTCTTTTTCGTTAAATCAACATGTCTGTGAAAGGCCTTAAAAGCAATGAATATTATTTCGTGGTTGATATACTGAAATATGAATTGAAACCAAACTCTATCTCTTCAGCTTTTCGATGCCTTTGTGTGTCGATTCCTTCGTGTTTCGATGCCTTTGTGGCATGAATATTATATTATAGGTGATTACACAATTAAAAGACAGTTAAAATTTAGTAAAATTATTTTAGGTGTTAAACTAACCACAATTAGCAAATGCTGGTATCTACGGAGAGCTCTCTCCTCTCTCGTTATTCTTTTTACTACACTCCTTTGCATCGATTATAAATTACTATACTCATCCAAAATAAAAAGTTTCCTCTTTGTTTTCCTGCAAAATCTGAGGCTGTAAGAAAGAACTAACAATTGTAGCAGGATTTTATTTTAATAACATCTTTGTTTGATGTTCACACAAAATTTCATCGAAATATACCGAATGCTTAAAAAATAAATCAAACTTTAAAAACATAGGTGTGAAAACGAAATTCACAAAACTTAACAAATGTAAAAATTAGCAACAATAGCACAGATTTAGCAGTCTAAGCCCATTCAAATACACATGAAAATGTTCAAAACCTCGCTAATATCTCATGTGTCCACCGTTACACTCAAAAATGCGCCGTCGCATGCTTCTGATGTAATGACTGACGAAGCATCGAGCAAATTTGGGACGTCGTATACGTTAGGATGACCCTATCCAAAGTATACAGGACCTTGCAGCAGCACTTGTTTGCGAATGGAACACATTACTATGGAAAGCCACGTCTGCCTTCTGTTGACCGTTTGCATTTTGTGCAGTACGCTTTCTAAGTTGTCCTGTGCATTTTCTAAGTTGTTATGTGCATTTAGTAAGTTGTTATGTGCATTTTCTAAGTTGTCTTGTGCATTTTACAAGTTGTTATGTGCATTTCGTAGGTTGTTATGTGCATTTTCTAAGTTGTCTTCTGCATTTCCTAAGTTGTTATGTGCATTTCGTAAGTTGTTATGTGCATTTTCTAAGTTGTTATGTGCATTTAGTAAGTTGTTATATGCATTTATTAAGTTGTCTTGTGCATTTTCTAAGTTGTTGTGTGCATTTCGTAAGTTGTAATGTGCATTTCGTAAGTTGTTATGTGCAAATTCTAAGTTGTCTTGTGCATTTTCTAAGTTGTTATGTGCATTTTTCGTAGGTTGTTATGTACATATTCTAAGTTGTCTTGTGCATTTTCTAAGTTGTTATGTGCATTTTTTAAATTGTCTTGTGCATTTTCTAAGTTGTTAGGTGCATTTTCTAAGTTGTCGTGCATTTCATAAGTTGTTATGTACATTTCGTACATTTCGTAAGTTGTCTTGTGCAAACTACAAGTCGTCGTTAGGTAGACTATTTATCGGAATATGTTTGAATTTGAAGGAAACACCGGTAGAAATGGCGGCTCCAGGAGCGGACGCTATGCTCTGCCTACTTAAAAAAAAATTGGGCTAGGTACATTATACAATACATTCTTAGAACATAAAACTGATTTTAAAATGTGTAAAGGATTGTCTGACGTGGAGTTAATAAATCTTGGACTGAAAAAATAAATAAAAAAATAACGTGTTATTTGTTTGTCTTTGAGTGTATTCCTAAGGTTTATAGCCCCTCCATCTTTAACCAATAGGACGTCCTAAAGGTATATGTTCAATAGTCTGGACTTCACGTGTTATTTGTTGAAAACAAACATATTTTAAGAACTCTGGGACTTTTTTTTAGGAAAACTTAAAATATGTTTGTTTTCAACAAATAGCACGTTAATATTATTTTTATTTAAATATATTTTTCAATTCATTATTATTTGTTAGTTCCCAACACTGATGGGTAGAGGCTACGTGGAGTCGTCTTTTCCCTCCTCCCTCCCCCATTTCTCCCTTCTCCCTCCCTTATCTCCCTGCTCCGCCCCATTTTCTCTCCTCTCAGAGTGCTGATAAACAAGGGATGTAATCCATAAAAGTATCTATCGCGGAGACGGAACGTGTACGGCAGACAATATAATGGTCAATTAAGGATTTTGATAGGATATAGACAGATTGTTTTACCCAAAACGACTCTCAAACTATGATAATTCTTCATCATTTTCTTTTTACAAACTTGTTATTTTAAAAACCTCACGCTCCTTTCTCTTCCGACCCACATCCTCTTGTCTTCCGACCCCCACACCCTTGTCTCCCGGCCCGCCCCTTATCTTCCGTACCCACGGCCACCTGTACCACACCTCCTGATACTGTCACCTGTGACCCAATCTATTGTTTTCAGACCAAGATTTATTAACTCCACGTCAGACAATCCCTTACACATTTACAAATCAATTTTCTGTTCTAAGAATGTATTGTATAATGTACCTAGCCCAATATTTTTTAAGTAGACAGAGCATAGAGTTCGCTCCTGGAGCCTCATTTCTACCGGTGTTTCTTTCAAAACCTATTCCGATAAAAAGTCTACTTAACGACGACTTGTAGTTTGCACAAGACAACTTACGAAATGCACATAACAACTTACGAAATGCACATGACAACTTGGTAAATGCACATAACAACTTAGAAAATGCACAAGACAACTTAGAATAGCACATAACAACTGCACATAACAACTGACTAAATGTACATAACAACTTACGAAACGCACAAAACAACTTACGAAATGCACATAACAACTTAGAAAATGCACTAGACAACTTAGAATATGCACATAACAACCTAATAAATGCACATAACAACTTACTAAATGTACATAACAACTTACGAAACGCAAATAACAACTTAGAAAATGCACATAACAACTTAAACAATGCACAGGACAACTTAAACAATGCACATCACAACTTAAACAATGCACATCACAACTTACGAAATGCACATAACAACTAAGGAAATGTACAAGACAACTTAAAAAATGCACATAACAACTCGCGAAATGCACAAGACAACTTAGAAAATGCACATAACAACTTACGAAATGCACATAACAACTTACGAAAATCACAACTTAGAAAATGCACATAACAAATTAGAAAATGCACAAGACGACTTGCAAAATGCACATAACAACTTGGAAAATGCACAAGACAACTTAGAAAATGCACATGACAACATAGAAAATGCACATAACAACTTACTAAATGCACATAACAACTTAGAAAATGCACAGGACAACTTAGAAATTGCACATTACAACTTACGAAATGTACATAACAACATACGAAATTCACATCACAACTTAGAAAATGTACATAACTACTTAGAAAATGCACAAAACGACTTAAAAAGCGTACTGCACAAAATACAAAAGGCCAACAGAATTCGTCAGTCGTTACATCAGAAGCATGCGACGTCGCATTATTGTGTGTATTCGGTGTAACGCTGGACACATGAGATATTAGCGAGGTTTTGAATATTTTTCTGTGTATTTGAATCGACTTAACCGGCTGAATCTGTGCTATTGTCTTACCTTTACATTTGTTCAGTTTTGTATGATTTGCCATTTGTGACTATTTGAAAACTACTTGTTGTAAATTGTATATACTTATTCATTTCACCTGTGTGAAACTGAGTAATTAATAAATAAAGATGAATTGTGAATTTCGTTTTCACACCTATGTTTTTAAACTGTGATTTTTTTTTTATTATTCGGTATATTTCGATGAAATTGTGTGTGAACATCAAACAAAGATGTTATTAAAAGAAAACCATGCTACAATTGTTTAGTTATTCCTTGCTGACTCCGATTTTGTAGGAAAACAAAGTGGATACCTTTTTTTTTTGTGCAAAGTATATGTAATATTCTAACGTAGTTGAAACGAAGTGGTAAATACGTCCGCTGACCAGGGAGCGTATCTTTGCACATGGACAGTTGCATACAAGTATTATATATACTGCCAGTTCTGCCAGTTGTCATAAGTGTTAGCGAACAAGTTTATGATGAACATGTCCCCTTTTTGACTTACCATAAATGCACTAAAAAACTTGTTTTTCGCAAATTCACCCTCAGTTCCTTCCTCATTTCTTGTCCGGGGACGTTCTTCAGATTATTTTCGTATGTGTTGTTTTGTAAAGCTGTGAACTTCATGTAGTTCTTGCAATATATGGCGCTTCAATTGTGCTAGTATATCTAAATGTTTTTGCTTTTTTATTTCAGAAAAAAACAAACTCAAAGTGACTTTTGTCCATTATTTGAAACTGGTCAACCATCATGGGCATGCGGGAGGTTATGAGCTCAATCCTCGGCCTTGTTGTAGCACAGAATTCATTACCATGGTAATAGTTTCGCCCTTGTGTACTGAAAGGAAAAAAAAACATAATCAAAATATCGCCTATACTACACTAGTATACACTCCTAATTCCACGTAATATTCCAGATATATCAACGTGTTTTGAACAAAAAGAGGCTACAATTAATTACGGAGAGGACAACTCTGTCATATACCTTTCAAAGTATAGTTTGTTACACGAAATTCATAAATGTTAAAGTTAAAGTTTCGCTTGAAAAAATCAAGCCATTTCAGTATTGTGTTTAATGTTCAGAGATTGCAACGTTTAAAGCCTAAGTTTGCTCACCTGCTTGAGCCAAATGCGCATTCTGTAGATAATGAAACTTTAAAGGGGTGACCATTGGTGTGTAACCTTCTTTCCGAAAGGACAGGCCTAATGTCAGGCAGTAACTCATGCAGAGCGGAGACTATAAGTGAAACAAAATACAGTGGTCAGCAGTTGGCCGCCAGTGATTGAGTAGAACCAAACACTGAAGCAGTGGGTAAGCGGTGGTGACTAACCAGACTGACAGAGAAGGAGAGAAGGCAATGTCAGGTAGCGGTGATGGAGAGAAAGCTGACATGAAAGGTTTTGGAAGAACGAGCCAATTCGACTGAAGTTTCTTCTGAGATCTAGTGATGATCGTTCATTTACCAAGATGAGGATTGCTGGAGAATCATGAGTGTCGTCTTTGTAACACAGCAGGAACTGTACAATGGAACACATTGTGTCTGCCAGCATGCCTGACAGCATTGACACAGTACGCCGATAGAGTGGGGCATGACAAAAATAGCCTAAGAAATTGACTCCTATGCAGCTTTTTGTTAATATTCTGACGTTCAACGTTGCTGTATATGATGATGCTCGCCAAATAAGAAACAAACAAAAAGGAGCATTTATCGTATATATTAACACACTAGCATGATACAGTGCTACGATAGCTAGTTGACATTATTCGAGACATTATGGAGCGAGAGAGAAGAAAGAAGAGGACTCCAAACTAGACAGGTCTAACACTCGATCATTGGATTTGATATGGGCCAAGATTGTGTCGAGCCATACAGACTCCGTCACTCGATACATAACGAAGCAGACCATTGGGCGATCCATGTAGCCCTATAGAAAGTATCTCCAAACAAGTCCCAGACTGCGCAAAAGAAAATCCCAGAAAGATCTTGCAATAATACCCTGTGAATTTAGATGCGATTAGATGAGGCATTCGAGCGGAAGAAAACCCAAGTACATAGGGGCTACAGAAGCAGAGCAAAGAGCGTGGGTGGCGGACTTAGTTCTTCCCTGTTGAAAAGGATATCATGCACTATCATTTAGGAGAATGCTAAGCTGCCTTGGTATTAATGGCAGAGAGAGACAATGAGCTGTCCAACAGAAAGGCCTTAAATTGTAGCAGAAAGGGCATGAATCAGAGAGAAGAGGTAAGCTGGACGTTTTCCCGACTGTCTTTTATGTCAAACTAACTAATGAGGTAATAATATCCGTAAAAAAATAATCTGTTATATCAAGGCAGTGATATGGTAGATGGAAAAACGTGCTGGGAAATAACTGGACATAGCTGGGATAATACTGGTCAGTGCCGGTAAATAAATGGACCATATATTGTATATGAACAATATGTCATCACATCTCATATTTCATTTTTTCTCACTGATAATATCCGCAACATTACTCTGTTATTATCATGACGGTGATATGGTAGACGGAATAACGTGCTGGGAAATAGCTGGACATAGCTGGGAAATAACTGGACAAGCCGCGAAATAAATGGACCATATACTGTTTTTTAACAATATGTCATCATATATCATGTTTTTATCATCTTTTTTATCCCCCGCCGAAAGCGGAGGCATATTAATTTGGCGTTGTCCGTCCGTCCGGAGCCATATCCTCATAACTACAAGTTGGATTTTCCGGAAACAACTGGACATTGCCGGGAAATAACTGGACCATATATTGTATTTGAACAATATGTCAACACATCTCATGTTTGGCGTCCGTGGCCGAGTGGTTAGAGTCTCTGACTTGCAATCATTTGCCCCTCACCGCTGTAGGTTCGATCCCTCATGGGCCTAGGAATCTTTATGTGAGGAAGCTATTCAGCTGGCTTGCGGAACGTCGGTGGTTCTACCCAGTTGCCCGCCCGTGCACGAAAATTGCCCGGAGGGGCACCTGGGGTCTTCCTCCACCAGTGGACGCTGGAAAGTCGCCATATGACCTTAGCTGTTGGTGCGACTATAAAATCCAATTCAATTCAATTATGTTTTCTCGCTCATAATAATCGTAACATAATGCTCTGTTATATCAGGGCAGTGATATGATAAACGGAATAGCGTGCTGGGAAATAACTGGATATTGCCGGAAAATAAATGGACCATATATTGTTTTTGAACAATATGTCATTATATTTCAGCTTTCATGTTTTCTCGCGCATATTTCATATTAACCACACTACCTAGATAATATACTGAAACACAAAAGAAACGCAACACGGGAATTTCCGCTATATATTGTATATTCGGCACACTTAATTCCACATAATATTCCAAAGAAATCCCAAGACGTTTTGTAAAAAATAAAGTTGCAGTTAATTAGAGAAAGGACACAACTGTGATGTTGTAGACGTTTTAATCACAGTACACGTTGTAACAAGAAATTCATAAATTTTGAAGTTCCTCTTTGAAAAACTGAGCCAGTTCAGTACTGTATTTAACGTAAAGAGCTTGCAAAATGTTGCATCCTAAGTTTGCTCACATGCTTGAGCCAAACGCGTACTCTGTCAATAATGAAGTTTTGAAGGAATACTATTTGCTGTGTTATGTGTTGTTTTAGTATTTTTTTTCCAAAGGAAAGGTCTTACGTACCCATGTACCATTCGATTAACAACAGCATATTGTACATACAATATATAGCGGATTCCCGTGTTGCGTTTCTTTTGCGTTTCAGTATAGTATAACCAACAACACTCTACTATATCATAGCAGTGGCAAAACTAAAGGGAACAACGGCCTGGGAAATAACTACTGGACCAATTTTTGTATCTTAATAAATGATATCATATCTTATCTAAAGAGTTTTCCAGACCATTTTCATGTCAAACTCATTAATGAGGTAATAATATCCGTAACAATGCTATATTATATCACATGGTAGACGGAATAACGTGCTGGGAAATAACTGGACATAGCTTGGAAATAACTGGACATTCCCGAGAAATAAATGGACCATATAATGTATACATTTTGAACAATATGTCATCATATATCATCTTTCATGTTTTCTCGCTCATAATATCCGTAACAATACTCTGTTACATCAGGGCAGTGATATGGTAGGTGAAAAATGTGGTGGGAAATAACTGGACTGCGCTTGGAAATAACTGGACATGGCCGGGAAATGACTGGACCATATACTGTATTTGAACAATATGTCATCATATATCATCTTTCATGTTTTTTCGCTCATAATATTCGTAACAATACTCTATTATATCAGGGCAGTGATATGGTAGATGGAAAAATGTGGAAATGACTGGACATATATAGTGGGGAAAATACTGGTCAATGCCGGGAAATAAATGGACCATATATTGTATTTGAACAATATGACATCACATCTCATCTTTCATGTTTTCGCGCTCATAATATCCATAAAAATACTCTATTAAATCAGGGTAGTGATATCGTAAATGAAAAACGTACTGAGAAATAATTGGATTTAGCAGGGAAAATAATGGATATCGTCGAGAAATAAATGGACCATATATTGTATTTGAACAATATGTCATCATATCTCATCTTTCATGTTTTCTCGCTCATATTTCATATTAACCCCACTACTTAGATAATAGTATAAACAACAACACTCTGTTATATCATAGCAGTGGCAAAACTAAAGGGAACAACGTCCTGGAAAATAACTGGACAGAGCTGTGGAAAAAACTAGACAATTTTTTGTATCTTAATGACATCTTCTAAGTATCCGTAACAACACTCTATTATGCCAGGGGCAGTGATATGGTAGACGGAACAACGTAACTACTTGAACACTGAGGCCAAAACAAACAATAAAAAAATAGCGTCCGTTTATTCAGATAGTTCACGGTACAAGTTTTGATAAAATCAATACTATAAAATTGTATGTTATTTAGGGTTTAGTATTTTCATCTTATTGAGGCAGGAGGGTGGTGGTGGTGTTGGTGTTGGTGGTGGGGGTTGCAAAATGTGTGTAATATCGAATTATCCCAAGGAAACATGATTCATCTTAAATTTCTCCAGCACGTCGAATCCTCAATATATGTGCTCAGAACTAATATAGCTGTTTATTTTACAAGTAAGGCATAAGAGAGAGCTGACATACTGGGTTCGAGACAGAGTTCCGGCCAAGGCACGACTTTTTCACCATCTGTTTTATTTGGGGTATCGTCAGTGGTGCTCCTGAGAACCACTTCTGTATGACTAAACATCCAGGACAGAGTTCCTCGAGAGAGTATGTACTGGGTTGATTGCCAATCATTTGTTCTCGATAGCTCAGAGGTTATGGTGTTGGCACGGTAGTACATACTGATATATTTCATAAATGTCATTGATTTTAGTAAGACACCTCCATAAACCAGTGGAAAACGCTTTGCACTTTATAGCTAGGTTCGCGACCTGATGGTGGCATGTCTGACGGGAATATTCATCTAACATGTGATTGTCATCTCCCTCTTACGGTCTCACACCTCAATTAATTTTCCCATAGACAGGCTATGTTATTCCTATGCCGTACGCAACAACAATACACAAACCAACGTTCGAAACGTTTGCGTAAAACTAGTGACGTTGAACGTTTTTTTTGGGTAGAAAAAATTCAGGGGACGTTCTTGATAACATTTGCAATAAACGTCAAGCTCATCTATAAGTACTTATGATTTTTCTTCATTATATACAGCTTTACCACACCACCTTATCAAAGACAAGCTTATTGCTCTCATTCAAAACACTTCTGCTAGAGAAAATACTTTTGGCCTGTAGCAATATTACAGCTTCTTTTTTACTAACAGCAGTTTGGACAATTACACTAAGTGGACTTGCCATAAAGTTTGTGAATCACTTATGTTTCTTCAAGATAATATTTTCGTCAGGTATGGAACTACCGTTTATAGAAAAAATGTTGGTATCCCTATGGGTACGAACTGTGAACCCCTTGTCGCAGATTTGTTTTTATATTGCTATGAAACAAGGACACGGAATTATTAAATATTCAGAGTACTTGTATCAAATAAAAACGTTGTATGTGGTAGTAGTCGCCTATCTGTGAGAAAGCCAACGCTGTAACTCATTAGGTTTAAAGAGCTACGTCATAATATAACGTAGCACCCCTCATATATCGGAAGGCGTGGTGGTGTAATGGGGAGCATACTTGATCGGAAAGCAAGAGGTCCGTGGTTCCGGGCTGCGGCACGCCGATTTTTGAAATGACAATAGTTCTTTAAATGATTTATATCCAATTTGAAGAGAGGTGTAAATATTTGAGTCTCTGAAGATTTGGCGTTCCATGCACGTCAGTCATTGCTTTTTTGTATGCCGTAGGCTACATTGACTGTACAAAAAGATAAATACGTACAATTTAACCAGTTTAGATATTTTGATAAAATAATTGATTTGTGTTATTGTGAAATAAAAAGAAAGTGCTTATAGAACCTCGTTCGGGTTAATGCGTCCACCCCACTCCCCCACCCCGCCCCTATACCGAGAGGAGCGGTGGTGGGCATACCCACCCAGGGAATAAGACAAATGTACACATGGTCTAATTGCCACACATAATAGTACAATTCAATGTCTAATTCCCGGAGTAAACATCAAAATCCAATATCCCGTGTAAGCTGGTACCCGGTGTCGCCGCCCTGATTGCTCTGGCACGTGTTCCCCCCCCCCCCCCCCCCCCCCCCTTTTCAATATATTTTGTATACTGTATATGCGTGAGTTGTACATATAATTAATCAAATATGTTTAAACCAGCTGGTGCCGTGCTCTGTATAATGTTCGCGTAACGTGAATTCATTGATGTCTAATCTCTGGAGCATGTCCGCCGCCTCCGGGCCAGGGTCTGACAAATCTTAAATGTTCATCTGTGGGCTACCAGAAATTGAACTTGGTAGCACGGAATGTGTGAGGCGGTCTCAATCATCATTGGGTAAGTGTCGATGAGGAGGAGGAGGAGGGGGAGTGGGTTGGGGTGGGGGCGTTGGGTGGGGTAAATTGAGTTTTTAAATAATTGTTCGCATTATCTGGGAAACGAAACCATTCTTCCATTGTGGACGCGTGCATTACTACACATGCAAATTTAAGTAACCCGACTGACTGTCGATAGAAATCTGTGGAAGGCCGGACATCAACTTCTGGCAGCCCGCGGGCTCCGGGCAAGTGACTTGTCGGACCCTGTCACTCCCCTGCCACACCCATCCACATACACAACCCCCAGTTGAGGAAATCATTGATATGTGCATTAAACTTAGAAATAACTAATTTCGCGTGTCCCTCGGAACTGGACGCGTCTCGTCTTTTTTAATGTGTCTATACGTTTTAAAATACTGTCTTAATACATTTAACGTGTAATATTTTCAAAGTATTGCTTAGTACATCTGGTATTTGATCATGTTATTAAGCAATAATTGCTATCACGCCAACAACAGCCACATTTTACAACATATGTACACCATTTCTAAACCTACTGATGTCGAGGTACACATAAAACTTACTTTGATAGTTTGAGAGTCCAAACTCTACAGACACAATAAAAACGGCTATAACCAGCCAGGCCAAACCCAAAAGCTGGAGCCTCGAATTTAGTTTAATAATATTGTATTGCTTGATATTATTGACATAAATACATGTGATATAAAATTACAATAATAACAAATGGATTGGACCACGAGTTATCACAACATCAGTTACGGTCCTTTCCAAGTCTCGAATTAAGTTACCAACTCATAATTCAATTTACGCATATTCAATCTCGGGATGTAGTACCCGTGAATACCCGTGAATAAACCTTTTTATTACATTTCTATGGGTGAAAGTTTGGGATTTCTCAGTGAAAGAATATTCATAATCACTAAATATTAATAACTAACTCCGAACACAAAAATAACTAACTGCGACGTTTTGTTATGACGTCTATAACGTGTTAGTGATGTCGACGTCATCCATCGATAACGCTAAATAAAGCGAATAATTCTGGTTAAAAGTAAACATAATCTGATTAAAAATGTAATAAATAGATTATTTAACTGTTGTGATCGATTATATGGAAATCCTTCACTCGATGGTAGGCGTGTGTTGTTTTTTTCACTCACTCGCTTACGCTCGTTCGTGAAAAGAACCATACGCCTATAATTTCGTGAAGGATTTCCCTATAATCGATCCCAGCAGTTAAATAATCTCTATGTATTCGACACATATATATTATTGTATGACCTGAACACCTGGATAGGGTTTGGATAAATAATTGTAATTGTGCCGTTATTTGGCGGGTAAGTGCCAGGCATTATATCCTTTCATTATCTTAAATAACAAAATATAAAAATGACTATCACTTAGAAACCTGTGCAGGACTTATTCACCAAGATGTGAATTGAGTAACACACCGGGTTAAGGTCAACTGCGCGAAGGTTCCGTTTTAAAATGCGCGATGTGGCTGTAAGTAGCAAATACTTCGCCGAAGTTACATCCACGAGACAGGTAATGTTATTACTTTTAATCACATTTCAAACGCGAGTTGTTGTATGTTCACATTTTCTTTCGATTAATTTGTAAAGCATCAATTTCATTAACACCTACATGTATCTATACTATCGGTGCTATATAAATATACTACTCGTCGATTTTAATGTTCTCAAGTGATTAACAGTAACTTACGCAGGAGCCCACCAAGCCCGGGAATCGCACCTCCAGCATTGCTTTTACAATACCGAGAGTTTAAGGCGGAGGATTTCGGTAATGCAGGCGAGCGATCAAAGATGCCGGAATTGATGTAGGTGTTTAACCTTGTGCGCGATTGTTTTTTGTATTGAAACATAAAATAAAAGTAATAATTTAATAGCTTAAAAGGAATTTGATCTATGCTCATGAAACTTCACACACTTATCCAAAATAACCCAAGGAATCGTGTTACCCATGACCAATAACTCTGACTTTCATTTGGGCAGAGTTATGCCCTTTTCTATAAAAACCTTAACCTGCAACCTAACCATTGCCAAGCTTATTAACTGACTATAACTTGAAAAGTATTTGACCTCGGTTCATGAAAGTCCACACACACCTTCATCTAACCCCAGCGGAGCGTTGTGGTATAGTGGTAGAGCGTTGTATCCATGATCGAAAAGTCGTGGGTTCGATCCCCGCCATTGCCATATGCGTTGTGTCCCTGAGTAAGACACTTTATCTGCATTTGCATAGTACTGGTTCTACCCAGGAAGACATCGAGAGTGATTTAAATAAGTTCACTGAACTTTCGTTACAATCTATGTAAAATAAATGAGTTTAAACTAACTCCAAGGAATGTCATTACACTATGAGAATGTACAACAACAAAATAGGGCGATATATTTCGGATTATCTATTAGAATTGTTTTATTGTACAGTTCTGCTCTAAGTTAAGTCACAACTTCAGCACAAATAAGTATTACTGACTCGAGGGTAATTTCATACAATCACTAATTACAATACTATTAGAAAACTTGTATTTTCACGAGTGCTTTAGAAGATATAATTTACCATATGCATGGTAGAATAACGAAGATCATATGGAAACTCCAAATGTCAGTGCCTTATGTTTAATTATATATGCAAGTAGGTTTTAAAAAGAGATGCTATTCAGAAATAGAATTGTAAATGTTAATGTTTAATACATTCAAGATTACCTTATATCCCTTTAATTTAACGGAACGACGTCAATGAGACTTATTCCTTGTGGAATGTGGTAATGCGTTTATAAATACAAGATATAATAGTAGTAATCCACAGCGGGACACCAAATCGCTATATGTAAAGACATGCAAAATGTGTCAAGTTTTCATTTCGAAAAATAATTTCAATTGTTCGCGTCTTATTTTTTTGGAAGGAAAAAACACCTGATCCAGGGCTCGAATCATGACACTTCGATGTGCTAAACACTGCGCTACCCGAATAATTTGTTTTTAATTAAACATGTTTTGGCCATATTATAATAGTACTTACCGGAACGTCAACTTAAACAATTCTCAATTGAAACTCTCTTCAAACAGATGAGCCTTGCTCGGTCCAATTCAATTAAAGAGAAGTCTAATACAATTAAAGAGAGGTTCAACTGAATTAGACTACTCTTCAATTGACTTCAACCTCTATTCAAATGAGTTAGACCGATGTTCAATTGCAACTGTATTGGACCGTGGTCTTATTCAACTGAAGAGATGCTCATTATAATTGCAGAGAGGTCGAATTCAGTTGAAGGGAGGTCTTAAATTCAGTTGAAGGGAGGTCTTATTCTAAGCCGTAAGAAATAATAAAATCGAATAATCGGAGCTCTCTACATATTTAGTGCAAAGTGTGAACCGACCTGCAATTCGCAAGGTCGATTTTAGAAAACAGACGAAGAACAAGTTTTAAAATGACACAGTAATGAAGGAAATGGGTAAGTATTTAAAAAAAATGTCTGTTTAGTGAACACGCTGTAATTTAATAAGTTAATTTGTTTTCAAGCCAAACTCCACGCTCATTTAACTATAGTTTTCCGACGTT
Source organism: Cyrtodaria siliqua (assembly GCA_037043455.1). NCBI lineage: Eukaryota > Metazoa > Mollusca > Bivalvia > Adapedonta > Hiatellidae > Cyrtodaria > Cyrtodaria siliqua. The sequence goes on along the minus strand of JAWPHD010006163.1, from coordinate 18,994 downwards.
TAAAATAGAGTCAGTCGCACAACGTTTAAAAATAGATTTATTTTATGCTTAACAGTGAAATAGTAGATTTTAGCAATGAAATAAATGTGATATATCATACGTGTGAAGTATAGTTTTATTTGTCACGTGAGATCCACACGTGTGGTGGGGTTTATGAGATTCACACGTGAGGTTAACACGCATGTCAAGTATTTCTGGTATAATGATATATGACAGGAAAGGGACAGGAAAGCCCACTGTGACGGTGATAATTTGGGTAGAATGTTGCTATACCTTAATCAACGCATACTTTTTTTCTTCTATTTGTGTGTGTGTAATAATAATTGTTAGCAATGTAATTATGGTCTGGAATGCCACATGTGATTTTTTTTATTTCAAATTGGCACGTTTTATTTTAAAGATATAATATTGTAGAAACGAAAATAGGATGAGGCGTGGAATTTAAACCAGAAATCGGCCTTAACAGGGTAAAATAATAGGTACACTATAAAAAAAAATACAATAACAAAATATAATTGATTGATTGCTTTTCATTTCCTACCATCTTGAGAGGATACACGTATATAACACATATATTGCAGCAGGTGCGGATCCAGGATTTTAGCTTTGCAGTGTGGAGCGCAATGTTGGGATTGAGGTTGGTAGAAATATGGGTGGGAAGAAATGCTTTTTACATGTACTTTTCGAAGTTTATTGGAGCACAGTTGCTTTACGTCTCATTTTTTCGCTTTGAATACGCACCACCCCACTAAATCCGTGCCTGAGCAATACCACCATATTTATAAAATAAAGAACGCAAAAGATGGGGAAAACAGTTTTTTGTGTGTATATATATATGGTCAATTGGCTAGCACATGACATTCTCCGATTTTTGAAAAAAGGTTTAAATACAATCGTTCACAATGTTGAACACCTACCTCAATTCCGGCAATTTGATCGCTCGCCTGCATTACCGGACATCTTCGCCTTCAACTCTCGGTATTGTAAACGCAATGCTGGCGGTGCGATTCCCGGGCGTGAGTTATGGATATGTACTGTATGGTTTTATAAAAAGTAAAGAAAAGAAAAAAAGGACTAGAGCTCACGGCTAAACTCAGTGTGAAAATACCTGTTGTACGAGTTACATCCCTTTGATTAAAAAACATGAATGAATTGAATTTTGTCCATATTGGCACAGAAATATCAAAAATTGTTATTAAATCTGTGATATTGGAACTAGAAATGCTTGGGAAAAATACGTCATTTTTTTTAAACTGCCAGTACAGAGAAAGCTACACAATACGAAAACATTTTTGCAGAGCCCATTTCCGGTTGCGAGAACTGTTTCAGACTGTTTCTCTGTATAAACAAGCAATATAACATATAGATGTTTGAACGTTTGCATTCATTATTGTTTTAATTGATAATTTTGACAAAGCATCATCTAAATAAACTGACCAATCAGTGACCAGAAATTTGACACACCTCAAAATTCTGGTAGGTTATAGACTCGGTCTTTATCGTAGATGTTCAACCAAAATTACTTTTAAAATGAATGTATTTACTGTGTGATTATTTTGAAACCCTGCATATTTCGTGCACATTTATGCAAATTGATTCACGGGGGCCCCCGTTTGGTCACGGGGCAAAGAATAGGGCCACTGCAGATCACTTTGGAGGGGTAGGCAGAGGGGTAGAATCCCCCCAAATTTATGTTCATTTTATCATTTTTTGTTCATGTTCATTAAAGGTCTTCATCATGATCCCTGCATTGTTTCAGGTGCTATCTCGCTCGCATCAAAAGAGCAGTGGCAGAAAAACAATAACGTGGCTCCAGCGTAAATGGAGTTTCTACGATAGAATTTGCAGCAACTCTGCAGTTCAGGGTGAGAAGGTTCTAGGCCCATTTTCCATATTTTATCTCGATGGAAGATGAGCCTGGCATGTTCATGCCTGTTAGGCGCCATATAACTAAAACCCCAATTCAATTCAGTTCAATATATGTATCTTTTCATAATGGAATCTTGAAAATTATCATCTTTTTACTCTGCCAAATATTTTTATTTTAATGTAGAGACTCCAGTTGCGCTGATACCGGGTTTACCCCCAGTGATATAGACACCGAGCAGTTCACATCGCACCTGTAGACAGGTAACAATATGGTTTTCGAGATTTTCGTGACTCGAACACGCGACTTTCTAATTTACAGTCCAACATTCTAACCACTGAGCTATGGCGACTTCTTGAAAACATGGTATATTTAGTAACATATTATGATGCAAAATGACTCAACATATTTGAACGACCTTTAAGAAGTATCAGCATAAACTCCATCATCTCGCACATGTAAATAACCATTGCGTGGTGTAATACTGTTTATTATCAATTTAACTAAAATTTCGTCTCAAAACTTTAGTCGCGATTTTTTGAGCGAATGATAAGTTTGTGCTCGTGTGTAAGCTGTAATTATTACATAATGACTATTTAGTGTCAGAAATGCAACGAAATACCAACAAGAGTCCGTAGTGTAGTGGTAAAATCGCCAAGTTCCTGGTTCAAATCCCGTTTCCGGCAACTATTAATTCGGAAGCCTTATATTATCGATGTTACCCGTACGAAGGAGATAAAAAGTGATATTTTACGCAGAGATTTCGGGCTTATATACCGATTTTTTGGACGTCTGTCGAATTGAAACTACTTCTATAACGTGACTTATTCATACACCGAAACACAAAATAAACGCATCACTTGGGAAAATTGCTACACAGAAACAATAAACTTTCTAATTTATTCCATACAACAATATTTCATTACTACAATATCAACACCATATACTGTGAAAATTTAACAAAAATCGATTATCGGAAAGTATGGATTTCATTCAGTCAAAACACTACACCCCCAGATTCAAAGGTCACAAAAGTCGATATTTCGTGTAGCCACCACACGCGTGGATGCAGGCGCGGGTGCAGGCTAAACGCCTCCTCCTCATTGAGCAGACGGCATTGGCATTCCGGTGGAATGTTTTAGTGCCTGACGTAGCTCCCTGACGTTGTTTGGTGGCGGCTGTCGTAACATATACGCACTGTTTAAGCTCCGCCCAGATGTTCTCAGTGGGTGCAAGATCAGGAGATAGGGCCGGCCAGTTCATCACTCGGATATTATTTGCACGTAGGAAGTTAGCTGTGTATTGAGCACATGAGGTCGGGCGTTGTCATGGTGGAATAACATGGTGGTTGTTTTTTTGTTTGTTTATTTTTTAAGCACTTAGCAAGAAAAATCAAAGTACTGAAAGTACCGAGAATGCTAGGTTTGATAGGAAAGACTTTAATTTACAAATTACTAAAACAAGAACATAACTTTTGTGTATTTTCGGTAAGATATCCTACTAGACCTGTACAACTAACTACGGTAACGATTACGGTAAGGATTACGATAAGGAATACCGACTAAAACAGAGGGGTTTTCTCAACAGGCAATGCGCCTTGAATGCTCGACCAAGCGTTTGGGCGTCACTATATATAGGCCAATGGAATTTATTATTGACACTACATGAACTGGGTGGTCTGCCACTACTACAAAAATATATAGTCTAAAATGTGCTGAAAATAACGTACACTACCATTCAACCAAACAGCCAAGCATCATTATTTTGGAATGTATTACACTAGTTGGCATACATGATATGATGAGATGGTTTACAGAGCAATATATCATTTTTACAAACGATCAGTTATTCGCCATGCTTCCTTTTCTAAGCCTCACCTAATATCAGAGTATGAGAGTGGACCGTTGAAAAAAACATAGCCATCGTTAAAATAATGCATGAACAAACACTCACCTTTCATAATTATAAATTTCTCTATAACGTCCTAAAGACACGGCTCGGAGACAATATTTTGGAATTAATGGAAGAGATACATCATACGCTACATTTACAACATTTAAAACATAGCAAACAAATATTTAAACAGTACGTAAATCGTCAAAAATGTATACCGCTTAAGTAAATTGGGTGTGTTTGTGTAAATAGAAGAACCGGTTTATCGTGCAGGAACACAACCTTTACACGGGCTTATTGTCATATACCGTACTACGTATAAAACGTACAACCAACATGCGAAATGGATTTGAGGGAAGTTTAATTCGGATTTTTTTAAAAATAATTTCTTCTGCTTTGAACAATAGACACAAATACTGTGTCTAGTTATGCTAAATACAGGTTACGTATTCGCACATTGTATAGAGTGGATAATAGGTGTAGAAATCTGATCAGTGTCAATTTTGCCGAAAATGTCATTTTATCACGTGACCATGTCTGATCGATATTCCTACGCCATAGGGCTGGCGTTCCTACTGCTAATCTATGAAGTATTGAATTGAATTGAATTTTATAGTCGCACCAACAGCTAAGGTCATATGGCGACTTTCCAACTTCCACTGGTGGAGGAAGACCCCAGGCGCCCCTCCGGGCAATTTTCGTACACGGGCGGGCACCTGGGTAGACCCACCGACGTTCCGCAAGCCGTATGGAATCTAGGAAGTAAACAGACGACAGTTATACTTAAAGGGACACACGGCAATCTTATTTTTATCAAACATCGTGTGTGTGTGTGTACTTCTAAGTTTTATAGTCCTTCCGCCAACGAACACGACAAGAGATTCCCTGAAGCGATGGGCACAATAGAGTCTGGACTGTTCTAGATGAGTGTGTTGGTTGATCTGGTGCTGCTGTGTTGCTGTGTAGTCGTCTCTGTTGATCATATGTTGGTAATTGTCGCTTTCGCTCTGTGGTTTTCGTTGTGGCGGTGAGGTGGGGGATCTGGACGACGTCTAGGTGGTGCTGTCTACATCCGCTACTGGAAACGATCCCCTTTAGGGCCACATCCATCACAGTATCACCCCTGCACCGCAAAAAGCACCCGATGGCCATCTTCCGTCTTCGGTTTTCAGTCTTCTATCCTCGGCGTCGATCCGCTGTGGCGGTGTAGCTCTCGGCTCCGGACTTCTGACTTCAAACGTCAAACTCCGGTGTGGCCATCAGATGATGTGTGCTGTGACGGGACGCAGGAGACATCCTCACTCTCGGTCAAATGACGCTCAAGCTACTACACCGTACTAATACCAGTATTGACCACAATACGCGAATAAAGTGCTCATACCAGTAATGGCGTATAGGGCTGGCAAGGCGACCCCTATACAAACATCATGAGTGTCATCAGTGCCCACACAGCGACGTGCACGCGGTGAAGATAGCAGGTGGTCAAACATCAATATGGGCTTCTCTTTTTATTTATCAAGTAACATTTTGACTTTAAACCGGCTTGCATATCATTAAATAAAATTTAGAATTTTTACTTTTCTTAGCTATTTTACCAAATGTTGAATTATATTATTGGTGCAATATTATCAAAATTCAGTAATATGCAAAAACAATTTGGTTTATACTATTCTTATAATTATTATTAATGATTGAACTAATGCATGTTGTGTATAAAAACTAATGGGACACCACGAGTTTTTGAAAAATTAAGATTGTCAGGTGTCCCTTTAAATGCTTTAAACTATTGAATAGGCAGACGTTATATGATATATCAGAGTAGATCGTTCGTTGATAACACTTGAATCACTGTCTTTACAATGAAACGGGTGCATACGTATGCAGGTATAGGTAACACTATATAATCACTGTGTTTGCAATGAAACGGGTGCATACATATACAGGTATAGGTAACATTGAATTTGTAGACTGCCTTCGGAAAATAAGACCTATGAAGCGGAGCATTGTGTTGTAAAATTCTAATTTGTTTATTAATTAAATAACATATATACTTCCGGTGACGGATACATAGCATTGCCTTGGTTTTCCCGTGGAAAACAAACTATATATATATATACACAGCACATCCCGAGCGCAGGTGAGTACTTCTAATTTTTATTTCGCTAATACACGGCTGGTAATCAGTGGAGCTACCTCCATTTGTATGCAGAAGTGTTCCATAGCCACTTCCAAGGTAGTTTAAAGGCAAAAAAGGTGGATATACTTGCTATTTCTTCGTTAAATCTTTTTATTTGCCTTGATATGAAAAATCCGGGAATGCAGTTCCGTGTGGTTATGTTTAAATTCACACACGGCGCAATTGTTTTCTCGAAAGATGCCTAATTTGACGCGATGGACCTTTAACCCTTTCGAACGTGGCAGTTGTTTCTCAACCTGATCGTCGGCACGGACGTTTTTACCCATTTGTTTGCCTATTTACGTTAATCAACCTGTAGGTGTCCGTATATTGTCTGTTGACAAGATATTAACACGGAGAACGTTCATGGGGGAGAACTACGCGATTTCTTAAAAGAGATAGTTCCAATGCCACATAGATAGTTCCAGTGCTTTGGAGATAACAATAATGACAAGGATGTCATTGTTTTATCACTGTATATTTGTTGTTTTAAACACTTTTTACATACCAACATCATTGGTGCATCAACTATGTACTGGTTTCGTATATGACGTCATCACATTCATGCAAATATGTCTGTTGTTGACAGATTTTAGCCGGATTAACAAATCTATCTGTCTGTCTGTCTGTCTGTATGTATGTATGTTCGTCTAATCGTTTTGACATTTTTGTTGAAGTTTTTGGTTAATTTATATTTGCTCATTTCCCAAAAAATCGTTATCCCAAAGCTTTGAAACTTGGCACACATGTTCCTTATTATTACAAAATGGTATATGACAAGATCTGTATTTTGTCTGAATAATCTCTTTTTTTTAAATTAGATTTTTCAGTTAAAATGTTGAATGTACAAGCATATTCCAAACAACATTTGACCAAAACCTTTTAAACTTGGCATACGTATTTATCATCATTACACAACCATATGTGACAAACACCATAACTCTTTCATGCATTCTAACAGAATTATTCTTTATTTATTAAATTCATTTTAACTGAAAATCTAATAAATGAGAAAAGAAATTTTAAGTATAAAAGGCCGGATAATTTTGGTAAAATTCAATAGGGTATGAATGATTTTGGTACGTAAATAGTGTTTTAAACAAGAACGTGATGCGCAGATATAAAAATTGACATCCTAAAGTTGTTATTGGTGCTACATGTATCTCCATAGCAATGGAACTATCTCTCTGACATTGGAGCTGTCTTTTTTAGGAAATCGCGTATTTCTCCCCGTAAAACGTTCTCCGTGTTATTATTTTGTCAACAGGCAATATACGGACACCTACTGGTTGATATTTGATGTGTTCATGTCAATATGTAGCGTAAATAAGCCAAGATATGGGGAAAACGTCGGTGGCGACGATCAGGTTGAGAAAAACAGCAGAGTTCGAAAGGGCTAAAAGTCCCTGACGTCAAATTAGACATCTTTCGAGAAGGTTTACGGGTCGCGTGCGATGCTTAAACATAACCACACGAAACTGCATTCCCATTTTGCATATCAATACAAACAAACTATTTAACGAAGAAATAGCAAGTATATCCACATTGTTTGCCTTTATTTTTTGGCGTTGGAACTCCCTCGGAAGTGGCGATGGAGCACTTTTGCGTTCACCTCCAAACGGAGGTAGCTCCACTGATAACCAGCCGTGTAATATATACAGCTTTGTAATTCGAAAGTGACAGCCTTTATACACGATTCTGTAGTAGCTTGTAACTCTGTAATTGAATAGCATATGTGCATTTCAACTTTATATCGTTAGATAAGTATTTACCGTTTATACACATTAAACAAACACCGTATCTATCTATCTATTCATACTGCAACACCCACTTTCGAAGATTATGTGCAGGTATAAATCTGAATTTCAAATAAAATTGTCCCAACTTCACGGCTCAATACTTTTATTCATTACTATTATATGTATAGCGACAAAACATTCACAAGCCTCAATAGACCTGTACGTCGGTAATCAATGGCAAATTTACCATAAAGCACTAACGCGATTCGTGGATTACGCCATTTACTATTGACGTTTAAAACCGCATGAACGCCAAAGAAAATGCGAAACAATTCCTTAATAAATGAGCAGTCATGTATTACATACATTGTAAAAGACAAAACTAACCTTCAATAGTGGCGGCCTCATCCAGTTAGCTGATCAATTTGATTGTTCTAGTGTGCATTCAAGGCGATAAGCGCAGGCGATAATCGCACGCGCTGCACGATCTTTCAGTTTTTCTAAGGCAGACCCAGCACCCCGACCCCCTAAAATCCCACAAGTATAACATCCATGCCGGATTACCTGGGGCGCGTGTCATTCCTACTGTTAGTTATCATGGATTTAACAGAATTCACTAAACGTCATGTAGAAAAACATTTTCTTTCGAAAGAGCCTTCGCTGCCCCCGCCTCCGCCCCTCCCACACACAAATGTTCAAACCAAAATCTTGGATCTGCATCTGATATGTACCCTCCTCTCAAAACGTCTTTAGTGATCACTTATTCAGGCAAGCCCCTTTAAAACTCCAGCCGAGTCTGGGTGGTTGTATCGAAGACTGTGTTGAGAAAAAATAGTCTGAAAGGTCGATGCATATGACGTATGTATAATTATATTGACAGAAATGAAATAGAAATAATATGTATGTTTTAATTTGATTTTTGTATTTGATTTTTTCTACACAAACCCCTCTGAGTCTACTAAAATCCAGGTTGTTATACAACTTTGAGATCAGCCCCCAACATTTTCTCGTGCTTAGAATTTAGTCTGAAGTCATAGTCGTTATCGTAGTTAGTTGTACAGGTCTAATAGATCATGAAATTATCGATTTCGTGCTGACCAGTTGGTCACCTTTAGCGCGCACGTGCAAAACACGGTTTTCGTCTCATCGGTGCATTCAGACGTCACGGATCAGCGGTTTCAATATTTTTAGTGTGTAATGATAAGATTGTATGCCTTTAAATAAAATAAATACAATACATATTGCTGGAAATTATTAGGAACCGAAATATTTAAAACAAAAGTGATGCTTTTCTTTTGTGTTTCGGTGTATGCATGCGTTAGTATCAGTTTAAGTATAGCGTCTGTAGCTTTAAGAATCTCTGACTCCACGCACTTGTGATTTATGTTTTTGATGATTGTTATTAGAAAAGACAACATATATATTTGCAGGGACATAATCAGCATGAGTCAAATAATTGAAGAACTTCGGAAAGGATATGACGAAAAAGCACGTGACTATGAAGCGGAGGGTCCTTTTCTTGACGAGCTTCCAGACGATTTAGATTTAGAAAAGTTTGAAAGAGGCAGATTCTTCTTCATAAAGAATGTTTCCCAATGCTTTAACGCAATGTTATTTTCGTTGGTGTGCGGCCTTAGCGTTATAAATCTTCTCGAGGTCTTAGTTGCCACGGAGGTGACGGCGAAACCACGGCAATCCGCTATGAGATATATCAGGACAGCAGTGCACGTGCTAAAATGGCATTATGGGAACGTTTGGAACGCCAAATCGTCTGCGGGCATGTCAATCCGCGCCGTTCGACAAGTTCATAATAAAACCAGAGTATTTATGACAGAACAGGAGAACAATTTAAAAACTAAAACACTGAGTAATTCTCAAATTAAATCCAAAGTATATGTTTCCCAATACGACATGTCATTGGTGCAGTGTGGATTCCTGGGCGCCATCGTTATGTATGCAAGGGAGTTCGGAATTCGTTGTACAAAGTCTGACTTAGATGATTATGTGTATTTCTGGCGATGGCTTGGTCATTTATTGGGAATAAACGAAAGGAACAACATATGCTATGGCGGCTACGATAGAGCTTACAGCGCATGTAAGGCCATTGAACACGAAATATTGTTTCCTGCCTTAATGGATCCGCCGGAACATTTCCAGCCCATGGCGAAAGCATTTACCGATGGCATGAACATGCTGTCGTATACAAAGTTTTACAATCCAGAATTTATTATAGCTTTGACCTTTGAAAATGCAGGCGTGGACATCCCATGCACAATTACGTTATCCGATCGTGTCAGAATGCGTGTGTGGAAAGTATTGATACTGTTTATGTACTATGTTCCAGGGTTTTCCTGGTGTATGAATAAAATGATAGAAATTGCCTTCAAATCCAAACAAATGACATGAGTGTATACACTGGCAATGTTTGATTGTTATGCATGTTGAATGGAGTCTCAGCTTTGGTTAGCAATACAGTATTATGTGATAACAAATGGATGCGTTCAGGGTTCTCCCATCGTTCGGTCACCGTCGTTAGCCGTTGGTTCGCCGATAGGTAGAACGTTGGTAACCAATCTTCCCGCAACTCTACACCTGAGGTAGTATCAGTGGCCTCGTTGTTTTACTACATATTACCATCGGTGGCCATTGGTAACCTGAAGTTAACTGACGTGGTTGCCCACGGAGAACCTTAAACGCCCCCACTGACATTGCATTAAGTTATTGCACAGACATAATTTGTTTCCAGGACTGTGGTTATTGGCATAATTGTTTGTAAGCAATTGTCGTTGGCACTATTTTACCCTGCACAATTCGGCATTAGCATCGCTTATTTTTACGATTATCTCTGATTCTAAAAGAGTCGTCAAACGTCATCTTCCAGAAAATGAAACTTCCGCTTATAATTTGACATATCTTAAGCATATATAAGTGCGTACTTAATACTCAGTATTAAGTTTGGTTGGTAGAACTATTGAAGTCTTGCTTTAATGAGAATTTTTTTAGTTATATGAATAAAATATTTTGATGCGTTTTCTATGAAACGTCAAGTACTAGTATTAAATTGTTCGCTCACCGAAGCTTTTACTTCAAATAAAAAACGTTTCAAAAACAGTTTTGTTAGTTTGTATGGTGTTTTACGTCATTTTCATATGACGGTCGATTTTTTTTTTGTGGTGGAGGCAGACCACCCATTTTTCCTGGGTAGCCACTTTTCCTGGGTAGAACCAGTACTGTACACCGCCATCCGTAAGAATCGACAATTCCTCACTTACAAGTCGGGCTCCAGGGATTCGAACCCGCACCGGTGAGTGGCGGGGCGAGAACGCAACGTTGGTAAGCCATCGACCACGGAGATTCATATTGAAACACTTCTTACTGATGCAAATAAGGTCGATCCACTATTCAAGAAGAGTGCCGTTACTTACAATAGCATACACCTTAAAGGACACACCGCATTCTCAAAATTATTATTATCAAAACGTTATCATTCGTAATCAATGAAACAAAGGTGATAACGTAATCAATCAAACATAGGTTCCGACGATGCAAAACGTTAGCTTTTCTACATAACATGGATTTTTGATATTAATTATTAAAATACATCAAAGGATATTGTATTTACATATTACTAACTGTTGATTATAGTGCACGGAGAAAAAAATTAGAAATGACGGTAAATACTAATTGCAGCAGCTACCCCGAATTACTTGATTTGACAAACGGGACGTATTATAGTAAGTGGGTTTCCTCCCGTCCGTGAGTAAACAATTCGCTTTTCGTCCGGTTTGGGGTACACTTTTTGAATCTCGGCGTTTATTAGTGGGATATTGATAAAACTACATCAGTATGTTCCTCTTTTTCATCTGACTTGGTTAACCAGCCTCAAACCATGATATTAGCTTTAGCTATCTCACAGCCACATCTTCACCAACCAAGCAGCAAACTGATAAATCCCCACCAAAACGGAGAGACTTCCCCTCTGCGAGTTCCTAAATTGCCAATCTACTGAGACTTGCGCTAAACCTATTTTTCCACAGTGTTTTTAGTATTATCCCCGTTATCTACTAATCGCAGACCAGTATGAGAATAATGAACCAGAGGAGCTGAAGGTGACCGGCAACGACGAATGCGAGCTAGTGCGAGCTAGTTTGGGCCAAGATCAAGGTTTCGGGAAGTAGTGACCTGTACATTGGCTCCTTCTACAGACCACCGGACAAGACAGATCCAGAGTACCTAGCCAAACGCATTCATACATAACAAAAATACCCACAAACAATGGGCCCATTTATGGCTTGGCGGTGACTTCAATCTAGCATATATCAACTAGGAGGATGATAGTGTAAAGCCCTACCCCTGCCATAGAACTCAGTGCAACTAATGCTGGCCCTGACAAAGGCTGCTTTCCTCGACCAAGTCGCATAAGAACCGGCTCGCATCACAGACACCACTGCGAATACACTTGACTCATTAACAAGAAGTAATTCCAGAGATTTCAGACCACGAAGCAGTCTACATTGAATCCAGTCCAGTGAGAGTCAAGGTACCACCAAGAGAAGTCAACGTGTATAAAAATTCCAACTATGAAGGAATGAGGGCAGAACTTAGGGCCACATAACAGGACTTTGTCAGCAAAGTCAGTACCAAGGATATTGAACAACTTTGGACTGAGTTCAATGATAATATTCACACACTCATGGTGACTTATGTTCCTACCAAGTTGCTGCGAGGAAACAAGACACGCAAACCTTGGATCGGCAAGAAGGTCAAGACCCTCATAGGCAAAAGGAACAAGCTATTCGTGAGAAAAAAGAAGTCTAAATGTGCCAAACACATCAGGCTGTACAGAGAGACAAGACTAATCTTCAGAAAGCAGTGAGACAGTCAGAGGTACATTGAGACAATCAGTGATGTCGGAAACACTGCAGGCCGATAGGACAGACCCAACAAACGGTTCCGGTCCTACATCAAATCCCCGAAGGAGGACAGTAGCGGAGTAGCCCCATTGAAAGAAACGCCGACGCCAAAGACAAGGCTGACATACTCAACTACCAGTACCAATCAGTATTCACCAATGAGGACACAAGTGATATACCAACAACACCAGCGGGGGCACCATTCGCTCCAATGTCAGTCACAGTGGTCATCATAGAAAGGGTTGCCAAACTCTTAAAGAAGATGAACCCAAGCAAAGCCTATGGACCCGACCAGCTTCCTGCAATGATCTTAAAATAATTGGCCAACGAAATTGCACCATTCCTGACGGTCATATCTCAAAGAAGTCTACAACTTGGAGAGATACCAAATGACTGGAGAATAGCAAACGTCACGGCAATCTTTAAGAACGGAGAAAAGTACAGGGCCATCAACTATCGCCCAGTGTCCCTTACAAGCCTCTGCTGCAAAATACAAGAACATATCATTACAAGTAACGTCCTCAAGCAACTTGATGCTCACCACATACTCACCGACTGTCAGCATGGATTCCGAGCCAGGAGGAGCTGCGAAACACAGCTTTTAACACTAGTTCATGAACTAGTCACAGCCCTCAACAACGGAGTCCAACATGATTTGATCATATTGGACCTTTCCAATGTATTTGACAGAGGCCCTCATGAACGCCTACTGAGGAAACTAGCTCTCTATGGAATAAGAGGCAGCACACTGATGTGGAGCAGTTATTAGAGGATTAGGATCACTATTGTTCCTGATTTTTATTAATGAGTTCCATACTGCGTACGTTCAAGAGTTCGTCTCTTTGCAGACGACTGTATTTTATACAGACCGATTAAAACAAGACAAGATGACCTAGATCGACTGCCGAATGGGAAAGGATGTGGGGCACGGATTTCCACTCAGACAAATGCAGGACCCTCAGAGTCTCTAGCAATCGGAACTGACTCAACCATTATTTTTCAAAAACAATCTCGGAAAAGAATAAAGACCATCTAGGATACTACTTTTCGGTCACGTGGGTTCAGTCTCATGGATTTGTATGGTGTTTTACGTCATTTTCAACTCATGTAAGGTTATATATGACGGTCGATTTTTTGTGGTGGAGGAAGACCACCTACTTTTTTCTGGGTACAACCAGTACTGTACACCTCCCGCCATCAGTAAGAATCGACCTTTCCTCACAGGTCGAGCTCCCAGTGGGATTCGAACCCGCAGCGGTGAGAGGCGACGTCGTTAACCATTTGGCCACCGAAACGCTACAATCACGTGGAATAAACAATGGCGGCGCCCATAGAACCAGCAGCACGCTCCTTTTGTCATGTAAAAAAACATTACACAATTAAGTACAAAATATTTTTTATTAACTATTTTTAAACTGACTATAAACTGATAATACTTATTCCAAAAGAGTATAACATTTACTAAATAATACAAATATCTTTAAAATCAATCCTTTTCCGGGTCTATATCAATCTCTACCCAGAGTTGTCGTTCTTTGCATGCACATACAGTAATGCCTCTGGGAGAGATTGGGTCTATATATGTGTTACGGTTTACACGGTACTTCACCGGGGCATATCAATCGGAACTCTTCGCCAATTTCCGTACTCGGGAATAGTGGCTCGGAGAGTATTGGGTGCCGCTCAATGGTTTTTTGCATCAAAATGCAGCATTTGGTTCGGTTTTCGATTGTAGCTCTCCGCAAAATAGTGCTCTTCTATATAATGTTGTATTGATGAAAATATTGCAGATAAGTGAGTGATTTTGATCAATTTCTTGATATTTTATCGCTATGACCGATAAATTATACTTTTTAACAAAATAAATCCCGTAGTTGAAATCAAGACGTTTCGGCCCCAAACAGTTCGTTCGGTCCCAAACAGTTCGTTCCATATAATGACTGACAGTTTGGAAGCATTTGTTGAGTTTTCCAAATATATACTTTAATATTACGGTTGAATTGAAGGGAAAGGAGGAAGAGACATTGTAATTATGATTATATCATATTATGGGAGTGATTGTTTACCGTTTTGTCAGTCGAGAGTGATATGTCAGCTGCATGCATATATGAACTTGATATTGTATCAGTAAATCAATTAATAAAACTCTAAACAAAGAAAGATATGACTCATGAAGTCCATACTGACGTCCATGGCGTCCATGGTACTTGATATATTGTTAAATTACGTTTATATGGTCTGCAAGTATATATTTTTTCTCCAATCCACAGACATTAGGGTACACCTTTGACATGAGGGTTAGTTTATTGCAAGATATAGATCGTATACATATATCATCTAGTGAAAACATTCCAGATATCATATATTTAATATAAACAATATGAAAATAGTTTATTTAACACTATGTGATCAATGATTACATCATTTTATTTTATAAGGGCTTCTTGAAGCATCAAACATTTTTAAAATGTTTAAATTTCAATCGGAGGCTCTAGTGTGTTTTACAAAAGATGGTTTACAGGAGGAATAACTTTTATCAATGACATTTTAAACAAAAATGGAAATCTTTATTCATACATAGAATTGAATGAACACTATAATATACAGTCCAATTTTCTTGAATATGAAGGTATTATAACTGCTGTCAGGAATTATTTGGCAAACCTGAATATTGTGCATCTAGCCTGTAACAGCCAAACCCTATTCGTCCACTAATCCTATCCTTAATTCTACATCATGATTAGAAATAATGTATATCCCAAAGCATTAAGTAAATGGAAAAATGAAGAAATGTTCCAAACTTTGAATTTGAAAGATTATATGCCTTACCTTATAAAATAACAAAAGATCCTAAGTTACCTTGGTTTAATTTAGAATCAACCATAGGATATTTGGAACAAATTACCTTTTATCTAAAATGAATATTATTAATAACGATATGTGCAGCTTTTGCAAAGATACACCTGAAACTATCCAACATCTGTTTTGGAACTGTGGAGCAGTAAAAGAATTCTGGTCAAACCTCAAACTTATCTTACAGAAAAATGCAATACAGCATTCGTAACTTTAACAGAAACAGATATTTTTATTTGGAAATAGTAAATTTAATACTGTTTTGAGCAAAATCATCATGCAAGCAAAACTTTACATTTATCGAAACAAGATGCAACGTCAAATTACACAGCTTAACCTTTTTAAACCGTATATAATATCTTTATACAAAGTTGAGAAACTAATCGCATATAACAACTTAAAAATGAATACGTTTGAAACCATGTGGAGTCAATGCCTTGCTAGTATCATGAGTATAGAGACAATTTACTTTGTTGATTTTTCCAGTATCAAACTGTAGCAAATAAACTTAATGTTTTCATTCTGGGACATGCAAAGCTTAGCTTACTAATTAGAAATAACATACCCTTGCTTATATCTTGATCTTCCTTAATCAACCTTCTTGTTTTTTATAGATTTTTTTTTTTTTTGAAAGTTGTGTATATTAATCCTTTAAAACTATCCTAAAACATTGTCCTTTGATAATGGATTTATATACAGATATATAACACAGTATGGGTTATTGTTTTTTTCTCTTTCCAAAAACAAAATGTGAGAAAAAATCAGTGTAGCATGAAACAATGTTTATTTTTGATACTATAACATTAAAATTATCTGTGTAAAGCAAGTCTGTATGTATTGACAATGTGGGTTTTACACCGGGTTTTGAAACAAAAAATAATTTCTTTAGGGCTGGCATGGCGCAGTCGGTAGCGCGGCGGATTTGTAACCGGAGGCCCCAGGTTCAATCCTCCGTGGCGCCACTGAGTTTCGTCGGTGTGTTCTTGACCAAGACACTTTCCGTTAGCCTCGTCCGACGGATGGGGACGTAAACCGGGCAGTACCGTGTATCGGTCTATCCTCCGAGCACGTTAAAGAACCATAGGAATCTATTTGATAATAAGAGTAGGGCACGGTTCTCGGATTCATATCTATCCTTCCCCTCTCTCTGAGGCAGCTCTAAATAACCTATACTGTGTTGATGAGCCGTTAAACAACATTCGTTTCAATTCAATTCATACATTTTAATCATTTATTATTGTTTTTTCCCCCATAACCTAGCACTAGTCCTTCATAATAAGACTTTGCATTTTGAATACCGTATTTCACATTTTTTGTCTCTTTTTTTTGTCTTTTTATTTTTTAACTTTTTTTTTATTTTGCCTAAATGTGAACAGTAGTCAATATGAAAAAATAAAGATCACAATAATGAAGATTAAACGTGAAAAAAGCTACTGTATGATATCTAAAAATGGATATATATTTACATAATTGTTATAAACTTCCATTCTTGGCATTGATCTCAGCTCTCTGAAGCGCCCAGTGAAAAGATGGAGCTATTATTTTTCAACATTTCAATTAAAGACACACCCGGTTAAAATGAGATACCGGTAATAAATATAATAACAGTCGTGAAAGAAAAGAATGTAGTTAGAAGAGTTTATGGATGTGTAAACGTCTTGAAAACTGGTCGACATCACATGTTAGGTTTCATCCTGCGCTAAAACGACCACTCGTTAGTCTCTGTTTGGCTACCAAGATTTAAAGGGCAAAGGTCATAGCAAAAAGAGAAGAATACGGACAAAAGAGGGCCTCAGGGAAGATTTTTGTAAATATATGGTAAACATATTTAAAAAAGACCTATTATTGTAGCAAAATAACATTGTTTTTCATTTTAAGACCAAAGGGTAATATAATAGGGCCTTAAAGATGATGAATTGAAAAGAGGGCCTCAGGGAAGATAATTTTACTAACTGGGCGACTGTCTTCTAAGAGCATTCAATGCATTACAATATTAGGTAAAATATTTTATAAGAGGCTCATTATTGCAAAACCAAAAGAGGGAAACGGCTTTCAAAGACGAAAAGAGGGCCTCGTGAAAGATTTTATTGCTAAATGGGCCATTGTCTTGTAATAGCTTCTTTCCCTCGTGGTCGTTTCCAGACATGCTGTAACTTATGATATTCGATTGTTTAAATTGAATTTGATTTCATTGAATTAAATTCAAAAGTTAAGAAATACTAGAAATGCTTAATCCAGCTCTTTTTCCAAACAAATTTTACTCCCACCAGGATTTGAACCTGGGTCTTCTACCCTCAAAGGGTAGATGTGTTTACCGATTACACCATAGAAGTGGTACATGTTTGTACTAAGAGCAAATGAACTAAAAAAATTAAACTGAAGTTTCTAATTTCACAGCATAGTAGTTAAACTAGATTTAGCCCTGGCAACAGGGATTCATTTTGAATACCAAACAATTTGACGAGGGATCAACAAAGTCAGTGTCACATATTGCAAATACAAATTAAGGCAAAACTTACCGATTATAACACCATTTTAACCGATAATTTTGATCGGCAATTGGATACTAATGACAACCCTGACGCCTATTTGTTGTGCTTATAATATAAAGCAAATATAAATATGTGCCTAATAAATACATAATTTTATATATGCAATTAATATAACATTTAAGCATGAAATGATTTAGATGTGAGTTGGCTGATGGGAGTCATCTGACGGATTGCTGGCAACATCCGTAAGATGAGGGTCATCAACATGAACCTGGTGGTTCAGTAAATCGTTTGGCTGGTTGTTTGAATGATTTACGTCATTTTTAGCACATGTTAGGCAATATATGATCATCGATATCATCCATGGTGGGGGCACACCACTTTTTCCTGGGTAGAAATAGTAGTGTATATTTTCTGCCCATCTGAAAGGACATGCTTTTTTATTTATTCCAACTCGCAGTGAGAGAGGCGAGGTTTCAAACCATCCAAGCCATGGATGCAGTAAATCGGTTTCAAACCATCCAAGCCACGGATGCAGTAAATCGGAATCAACCTTCTCAGCACATTAAACATTTAGGGCACTGCTCCCCGATTCAGATGTAACCTTTCTTAATTTTTTTTGGGCCCATAAACTTCTAGGTATGGTTACAGGGCCGTCGATCTGCCGATTTTGCGTCCGGTAACAGGACGCATTCCCCCCTCCAAAAAATATGTTTTTTTCTCCCATTTCAGACTCAAAATTCCCCCCTTCTGGTACGTAAAATATTGAGTACGAACTGTATTTAATACAAATAAAACTTGTAGACTATTTAAAACAATGATTATAATCAAAATTATGGCCACAAAATAATTCCCCCTTTCCTGTAAAAACACGCTAAAATTCCCCCACCTAAGGGTCGCAGTCCCCTAAAACAGATCGACGGCCCTGGGTTATATAAAATGTGTAACCTGTTGCTATAAATACTAAAATAATTTCCTCTGCTTTAACAAGGGCTTGCAACCTTCTACTTGATACGTATCATACGATGTATCTGTAGGCAGCATTAAAAAAAATTAGTGAC